>SKCR01009038.1:0-44361 GCA_019454045.1 Zanthoxylum bungeanum
ATTTAAAATTTTCGATTTCCCGCCTTCTAGAATTTGAACTTTTCGCCTAATAAAATTAGTTTAAATTTTTGGCATTTAGCGACGAAATTTTCGACGCTAAAAGTCAAATATTTCGACGCTAAAGGATAAATTTAAATTTTTCGAATTCCCGCCTTCTAAAATTTGAATTTTTCGCCTAATAAAATTTGATTTAAATTTTTTGACATTTAGCGACGAATTTTCGACGCTAAAAATCAAAATTTTGGTGGAAATAATTCCCGCTATTTGAGGACCTTTAGCGACGAAAGCCTATTTCGTTTCTAAAGGTTATTTTTTTCCTTATAAATTCATTTGCTCTTTCATTACTCTTATTCTCACTTTCTTTCTCTCATATTCTTATTTTCTCTCTAAATTTTCTTTTTCCTTATATGTTTTGTTTCATTTTTTGTATTTTATATTAACATCCAATATTTTTTTTTTTTGTAGGGGAATATGAAGATGAAGAAATTATGAAAATGAAGATGGTGAAGAAAATGAAAAACAAATGAAAGTGAAGATGAAGAATATGAAAGTGAAGATGGAAAAAATATATAGAAAAATTATATTTTATCAGTTTGTTTATTATTATAAGCTTTTTTGTTGTGATAAATTTTGTAATTTTATTTTTATATTAATAAAGATTCATTGTCATAATATTTTATAACAAATTTGTAATTATGTTCTTATGTTTTTTAAAAATTTAATTACTTTTATAATTAAATTAGTTTGAAATTAATTTATAATATCAATTTTGTTATAATTAGTTTTTAAAACTAATTATAACGTATTTTTTATTTTTACTTTTACTTTTAGCGTCGAAAATTCCGTCGCTAAATATTTTCTGCGTCGAAATAAAATTTTTACGCGAAATCTTGGTCGAGGAAGATATAGATAAGTACATTTAGCGACAAATATTTTCGTCGCTAAAGATATATTTTTAGCATCGAAATCAGTTTTTGATGGTAAATACCTTTCTCGACCAAGCTTTAGCGTCAAAAAATTTATTCGACGCTAAAGATCTTTAGCGACGAAATTTTTCGATGTTAAAAATCTATTTTCTTGTAGTGTTACAATGGTAAAGATAATAGAGCAGAAGAGACTTTTGCCAACATATTCGGCAGAACTTTTTTAATTATGTATTGTCTCTTTGTTTTATTTTTTATTTTTAGGGAATATACTGTATTATTATTATTATTATTATTATTATTATTATTATTATTATTATTATTATTTGTAAGAATTATAACAAAAGTCCATATATTCACCATTTGTTGAACACATGGTGGGTGGTTGACATGTTTCTGATATTATTTAATTTTTTTGATAATTAATTATTTAGTTTTTGATTTTGACATTTGTATCAAACAATTGTTGATTCAGTCCTTAAGTCTTTGATTTGGCCCTAATTTCAACTAACTTTTATTTATTTATTAGCATTTTCCACGCTACATCATATTTTATTATTGCTTTATTACAATCAAAATCCTACATACATTGTAATTGAAAATTCGCAATGAATGTCAAGTTAATAAGAAATTAAAATAGCTGTTATAATTTTAAAAAGATATATTTTATACATAAAATTAATTCAATTTGAGGATGAACTTTAGTGTAATAATAAGGATATTCTATTATGATTTCGAGATCAGGGATTCGAGTCGTAAAAATATTTTTTAAAAAAAAAAAAAAGAACATTGTATGAGAAACATGCAGAGGAACAAACACTGAGATGTTCAAGATATTGATATATACATGTTCCATAAATAAATGTTATAATTTTTTTTATTCTTAATTAAAGTGTTATTATTTGTTTTAAATGTATTATATACACTTATAATTTCTTTCTTAAATTGATTTTGATTTATTGAAGTTTTTTTTTTTAAATCGTTTGGAAATTTCACTGCCAAACCACTCCTTCCAGGCTTAAGCGGAGCAGGTAAAATTCTCGACTATCCCAGACACTTATAAAAAAAATGTACTTCCTGAATTCGAACCCAATATTTCAAGTTGAGATCCTGAACCATATACTACCAAACCACGCTCCTTGGGACTATTTATTGAAGTCATACCGATGAAAATTAGTAAGTTGATAATTTTTTTTTTTTTTTTTGGGTCATAACTTATATTTGTTCATTTTGACTTTTATAATGCAATTTGTGTTTCTTTATGGATTATACATGAAATTCATTTTTGCTTAAACCACGTAACCACCCAATTTGACCAAAAAAAATTTATCAAATATTTAATCCAATTAAAACATGTGAATATTTGATACAACTATTTATGTATTAAAAAAAATTCAAATGTCAAATCAAAACTTGTGGATGGATGCACCTATGATTCTATCTTTTAAAGTAGCTTGACATTGTGACAACTTAGTGGCTAATAATTATTAGATTAGTCATATTTGTTTTGTACTTAAAATATTATTATTTGAAAATTGACTAATCAACTAATTTATTCTTCATAAATTAAAATAATGAACATCAACTTATTTGATTAGTTTTTTTTTTTTTTTTTTTTGAAAGCACATATATAGTATGATATTTTAATTTCCTAAGAAGAATGATAATAAACTATAATTTTCATCATAAGTTTGTGTTACACATCAATTTAGGTTTAAATTTTTGGTGTTTAAATTTTTGGTTCGAATTCTTTGACATGAAATAAATTTAGGTAAATTTTATTTTTTAACGAAAAATTGAATATATCTAATTTTGAATGAAATTTGCAGATAAGATTGGATTACAAGTGGACTAAAATGAAAATGAAATTTTCAAAATTGGGTACTGTTTGTAAGCATAGACCTGGTGTTTGTTACTTTTAATTTAAAGCTCAAAATCTCCATTAATGAATATATGGGATATTATTATTTTTCCATCTATAGGTTGAATTATTAATGAAAAAATTTAAAAACTTTAAATAAGTTTAAATTTTGACCCAAAGATTTATCAGTTTATATAATAATATAAACCAATCTTCGAGTGTAAAAATGATAATTTTTCTATATATAATTTAGTTACCCTTATATCATAGCTAGATAAATCTATCTAATATCATATTTGTAAAATATAATTTAAAAGTTTAATAATCAAATATCTAAATCTCCTCTTCAATCTAACTTAATCAAACATTAAGCTTCAAATTCACATTAACCTTAGTTTCAAGTTTCAAGCCAACCACAAAATACAAACTCACTCAAAAGGTTTCATTTCATTGATTTTTTATTTTATTATTATTATTATTTTTTACTATTTTGTTTGCTTTCAATATCTTGTTGCATTGCATCTAGAAGGAAGATCCATAAAATTATTTATTAATGCATGTAATTTGACCAAGATAAGCATGACAAGTTAAATTATTCATGTGTTAGCTGTTGATCATTAGCATTTGTTTTCTAGCCTTTCATTTATTTATTAATTTTAATTTTGAGTATATGTATGTGTTTTAGGTTGTAAAACACGAGAATAAGCCCCGAGGTGTGGCTTGGTAGTGAAGGGTTCAGAATCTCACCTTGAGGTTCTGGGTTCGAATCCAAAGGTGCAACTTCTTGTAAGAGCTTGGGGCAGCCGGGGGTTTTATCTGCGCCGCGGCACAATTACGTTAAATATTTTTTATTAATGGAGCCACTTTTTTAATCTAATTTTTTTTAAAAAGAAAAAACTTTTACTATCTTTGGATAGTTTTAGAAATATTCAAATCATTTAACACTGATCAGATAAAAAATAACTCAAAATCAACGAAATATATTTAACAGTTGAGGCTAAAACTTATGTTTTTAAAACTGTAAAGACTAAAATGTCGTTATGACAATTAATTAGATGTAATCATAAACCAAGCAGCCGCCGCAATAACAAGTTTCAGAATTGGACCTCTCCTTGAGTGTAACAAGGATACCATGGTTATTTGCTACATATCTTAATATTCATCCTTGTACAATTTACTCCACAGACAGAAAGGGAAAAAAAAAAGACTTTAAAGGACCAAAACTGAATGGCATTCAAGAGTTTTGTTCTTGGCATTCTCCTCTAGACTTTCTTTAAGTTCAAAAGCACAAACATAACAATCCCTATAGATTTTAGCTACATATATATGCAGCAGCAAAATCCATCCAATTTTTTAAGTTCATTGGCTAAAATTTAAGCCAGTTCATATTACATGGTGTTTGAAATACCCACATCCTTGTTAAGATGCCCCGGGAATCACAGTTGCAGCATACATGTTTGGACCTTGATTTGGCGGAAAAGCATATCCATTGCCGCTATAGCCCTGACCTCCGTAGTGTGCACCATTCCAGTGGTTACTGTGATCTCCTCTCCACTGCCAAAAGCCATGTATTCCAAAGAAGAAAGCAAATCAAATGAGCAAATGAACCAAAAAGAGTGGACACAGAAAAGGAAGAAGGGAGAGGCTTGGCGCTTTATTATCTGTTATCATAACAATGACTATTTGTCCTACACATACCTTAGCGCTCTAACAAGAAGTTTACGAGTCATAAAAAACAAACTAAAGTAGGAAAGTGGAAAGGTGCATGTGGTATCTCAACACCAAACAACATTAGTAATTATTCACGCACCGTTGAAATCAAGCTATACATGTACTTGAAAACAGAGATCAAAAGAAAATCACATATTTCTCAGAAATATGACATAAGCGAGATAAAAAGAAACAAGCGCTTTAATATAAACATGCCCTTTAATTTGATCAAATTACCTGCTTGTTCCCAGGATTGCGACCCCAAGAAAGACGGACTGTTTGCTTGCCTATAGCAGTCCCTTGTAACTTCTGCAATGCAACCTCGGCATCCTTTCTGTTAACATAGACAACACAGAATAGTCATCAAATGGCTACAGAGACCAGAAGTAAACAGTTTAACCTAAAGAAAAATAGACAAACATCAATCCTTGCGACTTTGGTTGCATCACATGTAAATGTTTTCCATTCAAGGTTTCATAATTAGTCAGCTGAAATGACAACAAACTCCATAATAATGACAGTTATATACAAGATGAAACTTCAAATGTGGTGAAGGAACGAACCTGTTTGCAAATTGCACAAACCCACATCCTTTACCAACAGGTATTTTAACAGAGAGAATCTCACCAAACTGAGAAAAAGGCTCTCTGAGATCCTCATCGCTTACATCAGAGTCAAGCGCCCCTACAAATATCTGCAACAAGACATGAGTTCAGGGTACATGAGATACACAGGCTTGGAATGATTAGCAAAGCAGGGAAAAGATGGACTCACGGTCACATTATTGGATTCACCATCAAATTGAGAACCTTGGATCCTAGCAGCATTTGATGCAGATCCACCAGACACTATGAGAGCTAATCAAAGGGGGAAAAAATCCAAATCAATGACCAAATAGAAAGGATAATGATATACTAGGCTGCTTTCAACGATAATTTTAGCCCATTAGAAATGACAAACGTAGGTCATTCAATTAAACATAAGCATGATAAACTAATTACATGTTCCCCCAAAGGGAAAAAAGATGAGTTTCTCCACAATGATGTTAAATACAACAAGTGAACAATCAAGAACAACAACATCAATCGTTTGCAAAGTTACACCTCACAATGTGACATAACAAACTTCAGATTAAGGGTTTTAATGGAAAAGGAAAAAAAGGTTGAAAGAATAATCAAAATGAGTGCACAAAGATTATAAGAAAGGCCAAACCAAATATCAAATCTTAAACTGCATTGGAGAAAATACCAATTAAAAGTAAAAGATAATAATAAATATCAATATCAACTTGCCCCGTGGAGGATCACTCGAATAGTTGGTCAAAGGACAGTCAAGAAAGAACTAAAGTAAGGGGTTTCAAATGAAAGTTAAAATTTTGGACTTGAATTCACCCCCAAAAAAAATAGAACCACTAGGACATGAATTAATAAGATGTGCAAAAAACAATCAAAGATCAATATCTCGGTTTGATGCAAAACATTTGGGCTATTAAATATCTGAGGATAAAATTCATTCCTCCACCTCAATATTAGGCGTTGTCATACATGCAGACCCTTTGGTTCAACAAATGGATAAAATGCTTCTTTGCCAGGAGGTTCTAATAGCTTTTTTTATAAAACCCCATAGAAAGGTCATTGATAAATTCAAGAAGTTTATGATGACTATCAAAATCTAGAATTTATAAAACCCCAAAGGGAGGTTACTGACTCACTGATAAATTCTAGAGGTTGTTTATGATGATTTCCAAAATTTCAAGGAAATTTTACAATGAACTTAGAACAGCCGCGGGGGAAGGGGTGTGGTATTTTATCGATCCTAAGGAAAGGACCATGAGCCACATAAAATACTTTGAATAAAAATGAATTAAGGATAATGAAATGAAAAGAGAACAATGAATGCATGCATTAAAGAGTAGGCAAAAAAGTGGAGTTTCACTGCAATTCAAAGGAAAACAAAATGCATTAATCAGGCATTGTTGGTTCTTTCCTTTCACTACTTTTGAGACTAATCACAATCATGCATTTAACATATCACAGCAAGCGTGAAGGTTGATTGTTTTTCATCATAAGAGACACATACAAAAGTACTGTAAGAAAAAGAGACCAGACTAAAACAGTAACACTTAATCAACAAAACTGAAGCTACATGAAAAAAAATATAAACTCCAGGGAATGAACTAATAGGGAACCACAGCTAACGCCTGCAGATCTCCTAGGTTCAAAAAGAATATATAATGCCAAATCATTATAGCATACCTTGGGAAGAATACTGTTGTTGATATCCAGAAGTCTTTTTGGGGGTTGCAACATCTATGCGCATTGGCCTACTTGAACAATACACACCAGTCATTTCGGCCATGGCCCTTGACCTCTCATTCTCATCACCAAATCTCACAAAACCATAACCTTTTGAACGGCCAGTATTCAAATCAATGATAACTTTGGCTCCTTTCACAGATGGATATTTACTAGAAAAAGTCTCCTTCAACATGCTATCAGTTACATCTGGAGCTAAATCTCCTACAAATATAGATAGATCAGAACTCACTTCTGTTCGTCTATCACCCGCACTGAAGGTGGCCCAATTGAGTCGGAATGGCTGGTCAGTATTTGGCATTAGAGAACCACCATAGCTCTGCAGAACTTTCTCAGCTGCTGCACGTGAACAGAACTCAACAAATCCATACCCTTCCGACTGACCAGTTTGCTTGTTGCGGATAACTTTAACATTTAAAACCTGCAAATTTTGCAAAATCAGTAATGGAAAACAAGGGTCAATCAATCATCTCTCTGAAAAATGACAGGGCCGCGACTATCAAAGTCATCAAAGCTGGCAACATGATTGATGTTATACTGATGCCCAATAAAATCATGAACAAATAAATGTGAGTCAAAAATTAACTAGCAGTTAAAATGAAAGCATGCAATCAATGATAGATTAGACAGGAAAGAACAGTGATAACGACATACATTAGGACAGAGGTCCTTACATTAAACCTCATAAAATAAGATTGTATCGTTTAACTGTCTGAACCCAAATCAAATAAACAACTTTGAAATGACTCCATTGTCCAATTTCATTGTTTGCCCCATGTTTACTATAAATGGAATCACCCCTTTATGCTTAATTGATGATCCATATAGAATACATAACAATCGCAACCTATCAATTGTTGATTAGTGAGATTACAATAATCAGTCATAGATTGGGATTACAAAAACCAACCTATATACCTGAATCATACACTTACATGATTTGACCTATTCGTTACAGTAAATAACAAGAAGATCACATGGACAATTCAAATATCATTTATATGCTTAATATCACAAAACACAAAGACAACTCAAAAACTTTTCATATGCTTTGCCTCTGATAGACTGATACCATGCCACTTAAGTAATTCCCTTCCCTCAAATAATAACACAAATCACATTTAACTCAAAACTATCACCTGTACTCAGAACATTAATTCCATTTACAGCAACTTAATCCAATCATCCACAAAACCATTTAAGCACAACTTTAAGAAACAAGATCCCACTGTATTAATTAGCATTAAAACTTGCAATTGTAGTAAAGCAATAATTTTTTATTCAAACAAACTATAAATCTGACCTGCCCAGAATGCGAGAAACAATTATGAAGGTAAGTTTCGTCCATCCAATGAAACAAATCACCAATCCATAGAGTCTTAGCCTCATCATCATCATCATCATCATCATTATAATTAGTATTATTATTATTATAATAACCAGATCCGTTTTGATTTCCATTATTCATTCCATGCTGCTGCTTTGAGTCACCGGTTTGATAATACGTGGGGCCCCCGACGTACGGCATGTAATGATGCGGCTGATACATCATCATCTGCTGCTGCTGCATCATGGCCGCTGCAGGATACTGCATCATGGCCATCCATTGCTGCTGGTGCGGCGGCGGGGGGACCCACTGGTAAGGTTGCTGCAGTGCTGCTCCCTCTGCCGCCGCTGTGTTGTTCACATTCAAATCTCCACCGTTAGATTTACCTTGCTGCTGCATCGTTTCTATAAAATTAATCTCTCTCTCACTCTATAAAGTCTTTTATTTTTATTCTAGAGAGAGAGAACGAGAGAGATTTCAAAGAGAGTTGACAAAGGGAGGCTGCTCTTGCTTTCAGGTTTTATAGGGAGGCGAATAAAAGGTTTGGGTCTTGGGGTTTAAGGCCTCGGTTACAACGATCATCCGCCGTCCGTCACTCATTCATGTGCTTACGTGTACGGCTCTGATGCAACCGCCGGTCTTGGTTAATCAAAGCAAGTGTTTTTTCCCCCTTACTTTTATATTCTAGATACAATGATTTGAGTTTATTTATGAAGGCCATTAATTATTTTAAAACACAAAAAACAAAAACCGTTATTATGGGATTTTTTTTTGTTAATAAAGAATTTTATAATAGGAAAACGAAAATTTGAAAATATTATAATACTTTTTAAATTATCAATTTCTCTCCTAATGTTGTAAAATTGTATATTTCTCAACTCAAAATTACAAAAATATATTATATTTACCTAAAATCTTGTAAAAGTTATTAATTTTCCCACCTAAAAATATGAAAATCGATGATACTATATATATATATATATATTATATATACTAGTGTGTGTCCGTGCATACGACACGGTGTTACAAAATTTATAAAGAGATTAAGATTTTGTTATTTAATTTGTTTATAATGAAATGATTTTATTTTTTAATTTATTTGGTAGTTTTCATTTTTCATTTTTATAGAGATTCTATTATGAAATGATTTATCAGCCATTAGATTATAATGAAATGATCTGAGCCGCCAATTAAACCACATAAAGATAACATTTGGATACATTATCTCTTTTAATCCTAACCATCTGTTACACTCTCTTTTCCCCACATTATTGTGCTTTATAATATAGATATATATAACGATTATTTATCCGGTAAAATATTTTTCCAAGAAAAGTAATTAATAAAAAAGACAAAGTGGGCCTGAAAAAAAGAGAGAAGCCGGGCGTGGTGTCATAATGTAACAACTTATATTATTTAAATAATTAAATAATGTTGGCGGTATTTTCAGGCCCTATGATATTTAAGCAGTGCGCCAGAGGTAAAAAGGTAATTCCCTTCTTGGTCAAGATCATTTATGCCGACCCGACCACTAAAATCCAACAGTAATGGGCCGAGCACTTTATGATCGGTAACTGACCACTCCAGACCGGATGGTCGGGCATAATCAGATCGATAGCAGCATTCTCAGTTCAAAAGACCATTGTGACCGACCTCATTAAGACCGAGAATATGGCGAGATATTCTCCATATTCTTACGTATAAGAAGATAAGTTATCCTACTATCATGGGAAAAAGTTGATAAGTCAGTGTCCTAATAGGATAAAGGAAGTGAATGTAGTTTCGACTAAGAATTCTTATAGGAAGAAGAAAACTCTTTCTTTGCTATTATAAATAGGAGGGGAAAGCGTGCAGAGCGTTGAGAGTTGAGAAGAGAAAAAGAGAGAATTAGACTTGTAAACACAAAACAGATCAGAGAAACATATTTCGGTAATAAAACATCGTCCGTTCTGTGCCCGTGGATGTAGGCTAGATCTGATTCGCCGAACCACGTTAAATCTCTTTGTTGATTGGTGTATTTATCTATCTTTTGCCAAATTTGCTTTTGGTTTCCCATAAACAAAACAAATTCACAGTTGGAGGAGGATTGTCTCGGGAGTAAAAAAACCATTGTTGCCTCTGAGACCGAAATCAGACGTCAACAGTTGGAGCCGTCTGTGGGGAATCAACAAAAAGCAGCTCGCGTAGTAAGACAATGGCAGAATGTGGAAATCACCGGTCGTCAGGGAGTTCAACGGCAGATTGAATGGAGAAGATGGAGGAAAATATGAGGAAAGATAGGGAGGAAAATCAAATCCTTCTGAAATCCATGATGGACAAACTGGAGAGGATGGAAGAGACGAATAATGAGAGACTTGAAGCCGGAACCAGTCGGAGGAGATGCGAAATAGCGGAAGGAAAAAGGGTCGCAGATGTGAGTGATGACGATGAATCGATGAGGAATGGTCCCTACGGGACGAGGTCCGTAGTGGTAGAAAAAGATTTACAAACAGAGGATACGTGAGAAGAAGAAGAGGGGAGACAGTCGCCAGATTCTTCCTATGATGGCCCCCGCGACACCAGAAGGGGAGATATGAATGATGGTGAAACTGGACGGGAATTCTCAAGCCATGAGGAACGTCGCACCTGGGGCGATTGACGCAAAGAAGGCCGCAGGAGGCGGCACGGTAACACAGATGGCAGTATAAAATCTTGGTTAAGAAAAGAAATGGCCAAGTGGGGAGCGAACCTCAAAACGGACACGAGAGATGCTCGGGACGGCGAGGTTGAATCTCCCTTCACAGAAGAAATAAGGTCGGTAAAGTTCCCAAGACGATTCAACATGTCGTCCATGAAACCCTACAAAGGCCACACTGATCCAAAATCTCATATTGAGAGTTTTGTTCTGTTGATGGAGGTCCAATGAGTAGTAGGGGATGCCGTTTGCAAAGTATTCCCTCTAACCTTGGGGGGATCTGCCATTCTGTGGTTCAGAAGTCTAGCCTCAGGGAGCATCGGGAAGTCATTTGTTCGGCACTTCAAGGGGGTCTGCGTCCCAAATAAGACAATTGGGGAATTGATGCTCATGAAACAGGGGAACGATGAACCCCTGAAGTCTTTCATTGAGCAGTACCATAGCATGGTGCTCGAGGTCGGAGGATATGAGTCGCTCGAGGCCTTGGAGAGTTTGAATGGAGCCTTAAAGATCGGAAAGCTATGGACTCACTTGAGGATCCAGGGTACACCGGATTATGCCACCGCTCTGGAAACAGCCCGGAAGTTTGTTTTGTCGGAAGATGAAAAGAGAATTACCCGGAGGGGGACATCTATCAGAGAGAGGATGATGAGGGCAGAAGCTCCTCGCAGGCCAGACATGGAGTTCAAAAAACCACCCCCGAGGCGAAGGGAATTCAAGTCGGTACCTCGGGATGACCAGGAAAAGAGAATCTCAACTCAGGTGAACCATGTGGCCGAGGAAGAGGCATACATTCCTCTGAATAAACCACTTGGGCAAATCGTCATGGAAATCCAGGGAAAAGGTCTCTTGATAGAACCTGACCTCAGGAGATTCCCGCCAGACATGAGGAATAATAAATCATATTGCATGCATCATAATTTGAGGGGACATACGACGGATGGATGCAAAGACTTGCGGCAGCAAATGGAAGACCTGGCGCGAAATGGGTACTTGAATAAATTTATTGACCATGAAATTATGACGACCAGGAAGAGAGCGCATTGCCGATAGGTGAACACCATTGCAGGGGGAAAGACACTGGCCGGGGACTATAACCGATCAAGAAAAAACTATAGTCGAACTCAGGGGTTGGAAGTGTTAGAAACAGAACGGGCCTCGGAAATACATGGTGGCGACATGCCAATAAACTTCTCCTCACAAAGGCTAGCCGTCACTCCATCATGAGTACTATTCTTTTTATGTAGTTCCCGACACCAACTTGTATACTCGTTGGAACCGAGAACTAGGGGACATATGTTGGCGGTATTTTCAGGCCCTATGATATTTAAGCAGTGCAGTAGGGGTAAAAAGGTAATTCCCTTCTTGGTCAAGATCATTTATGCCGACCCGACCACTAAAATCCAACAGTAATGGGCCGAGCACTTTATGATCGGTAATCGACCACTCCAGACCGGATGGTCGGGCATAATCAGATCGATAGCAGCATTCTCAGTTCAAAAGACCATTGTGACCGACCTCATTAAGACCGAGAATATGGCGAGATATTCTCCATATTCTTACGTATAAGAAGATAAGTTATCCTACTATCATCTACTATCATGGGGAAAAGTTGATAAGTCAGTGTCCTAATAGGATAAAGGAAGTGAATGTAGTTTCGACTAAGAATTCTTATAGGAAAAAGAAAACTTTTTCTTTGCTATTATAAATAGGAGGGGAAAGCGTGCATAGCGTTGAGAGTTGAGAAGAGAAAAAGAGAGAATTAGACTTGTAAACACAAAACAGATCAGAGAAACATATTTCGGTAATAAAACATCGTTCGTTCTGTGCCTGTGGATGTAGGCTGGATCTGATTCGCCGAACCACGTTAAATCTCTTTGTTGATTGGTGTATTTATCTATCTTTTGCCAAATTTATTTTTGGTTTCCCATAAACAAAACAAATTCACAGTTGGAGAAGGATTGTCTCGGGAGTAAAAAAACTATTGTTGCCCCTGAGACCGAAATCAGCCGTCAACAAATAAATAATAATTTTATTTAATATAATTTTTTAATATATTAATAATAACACATTATCAAAATAAAGGATTTGATAGTGTTATTAAAATGATTTTATTACAATACCTCCGATATTACATGACACAATCTCGATCGGTAATTTTAGAGGAAAAAAAAAATCAAAATTTTTTATTGGCCCTCAATCCCAAAATAACGGTAGTTTCTCTCAGAATTCAGAAGCTGAAGTGGATTGGTCAAAAATACTGGCCGTGTGGGGCCTCCATTTGCAGTCAACGCTGCCGTTTGGAATTTTTTGAATTAATCCGTGACGCGTACACACGCAATCAACGCCAACCAACCCCAATTTAATTCTTGATTTTTTTTTTAATTTTTTTTTGCTCTTTTGTTTGCATAAAACATACCATTTGATTTTGGTTTCACAAATTTCATAAAAATTCAACAGTTAAGAATTTTATCTGATTTCTTATTTGTTTATATTTTAATTATTGTATTTTTCTTAAGGTTATGAAATAGGACAAAGCTCAAATTCATTTTTTTTCCCTTTTATTTCACTCAAAATTTGAACCAGGGACAAGTTAAATAGATGGTGCTAAATAATATGCAGTCCCTTTAGTATCAGGAGCTTTATGAAGCAATCTGACAACTCTCACTTGTTGCAAATTGCCATAAAGAAATCGAGATTCAAAGCAGAACATAAGTTAATGGTGATCTTTCTACAACCTGCTAATATTTTGTCCAATTAATAGTTTTTTTTTTTTTTTTTTGAAATCGTTGGAAACAATACTGTCAAACCACCACTTCCGGACTTAAGCAGAGTAGGTAAAACCCCCAACTGTCACAGGTTCTTACAAAAAAACGCACTCCCTGAATTCGAACTCAGAACATCGGGGTGAGATCCTGAGCCCTACACCACCAAGGGGTGGGGACTTCGAAATTATAGTTCACAAAACATTAAGTTCAGATAGTTGTTAGAATGTTTGTTCATTGATTGTACAAAACAATGAAGACTTAAACTGTTATATGATCCTTCATTTTTTTCTTATTCTGGTCCTTCAAATCTACTCAATGGATAAGAAAATTATGTGTGGACAAAAGTATATACAACACAAAATAGCACAAAACAACAATTTTCTATCTTGATTAGCTTAAAAACAACACAGTTTCTATGGAAAATAGGAAGAAGGAAAAAGAATCAAAAGAATATAAAGTGAGGGGGAAACTAAGTGAAAAAAGCATGTGCGTGCGGCAGTCAAAATTTCAACAGGGTGGGTCTCCTATTGGCTCGTACAATGAATGAATATGGGGAACAAAAATGAAAAAAGAATACGTACATCATACTGAATTCACTTTTCATACTCCCCGTGTAGGAAGCTTTCGTATTGGGTTCCTTTGAGTGCCTTCTGGACATCATGCCAGTTCTCAACATAATTGGATAGTGGCCCTTTGTGTATCTTCACCTGACGACTCCTTAAATCCCTCTGCGGGACCTTCAGAAATTCTTGAACGTCCGCTAATTTCTGCAACAACAATGGATATTGAATATGTTAGGAACCACATTCAAATAAAAGAATGGTTTAATGTGAGTGGAAGAATATTAGCTTTCAGTTTGTCTTACAGTGTGGTTTTTGAGTATATCTTCATAGTAAACAATTATATGCCGAGTGCTCTTGAAGTACTCCAAAGCTTTAGCTTGTGTCTCTTCTACTTGCTTCATATCACGGATGAGCAATGTTGTGTTGATTAAAGGTTTGTATCTTGCCAGTATCTCTGCCTGAAACCATTACCTATAATTAAAAAACAAGCATTTGGGGAGAGAGGAAGCTGAGAGTGGGAGATAGAGAGAAACCTCATGCAGTGAATGAACATGTGATTTGTGGGTCCCGTTCAATAGCTTAGCATTTCGATCATAAGAATTTGCAAGTACTGAAATCATCCTGCGCAATTGATTTCTTCGGAAGAGAAATATAGCGGAAACACCTCGTGTTCTGAAGTACTCTGCTATTTCTTCATGATGTTGTAACAAACCCTGCATGAACAAATTGTTACTTGCCGCAATGTAAAATTTCTATTACAAATTTTATCCAAAAATGCATAAAACAGGGAAAACGAAAAGTCTACACTAACTGGTGAGTCCAAACTACCGATTTGCTTTTACAAGAAGCATACATTGACGTAGTGTATTGCTGCATACTTCATTGATGTCAATAATTTCATCTGGAAGAAGCTATTAATTTAGAATCTTTTCTCCAAAAAGGAACCATCACATGTGAAGAACTACGTATGGAACTCATATTCGAGAATTACAAGAATGGGTGCTTGAACATCATTATGATGGAATCTTACATGGTTTATATTGACTTTACCTTCAACCACGAGTTAATAATCCTTTCATCGATGTCAATGAGCATACATTTTAAGAGATTGATAAAATTTGGTTTCCTCATTTTATGTCAATTGTTACAAAGAAGCTCTTATTCTCCCTAGTGTTACTAATTCCCCAACAAAACTCATTCCTGCAACCCCTTTGAAATATAAATTCGAGGTGTCCTTGGGTTGGCTACTGGAGGTTGATCTGAGCCTTGCACCCCCTGAACTAAATAAATGAATTTCTAACTAAGCAGCTCACTTTGTCTCAAGCAACTTTGAATTCCAATTGGGTAATCATGTAAACAACATCAAATTAACTCATGTTCACATGGATTGAAACGTTGTTCCAATTACACTACTTTTGTAAAACAGGTTAGCTGCCAACTCTTAGTTTCTACTGTAGGGCATGAATACTTTCAAGATAGCAGTCGTACTCGTAAATTACAGCAGTATCAGTCCAAATGTACCATATTAATCACATCACCTCTTTTATTTATCAAATTGTATGAAACCCAAGAAAACTCACATCTAATCAACAATATTATTCATCTCTTAACAGTACACATTCATTTTCGTTCCACTCTATTCCATCTCTTTTCTAATACAGCTTCTGCGAACCTAGCAACAACAGACCATGAACGAAGTAGCGCATATACATTCCTAAGCATCTTCATGCTCTTACTCTAGGACCTAAACCAGCAGCATCCTACCATTCCAACTATAAAGCTCATCTAGAAGTATTAATCACTTTGCTCCTTAAAACTTAATTATCATCATTATCTTTCACATGATGATGCAAGCAGGATAACTAGCTGAAATGCATTCATGAGGTTAAGATATGATATGTAATAAATTTACTAGTGAATTTAGATATCAAATCATACACAAACGTGACAGCAAAGAAGTGATTTTTAAAACCTAGGAAGGAGATAGATTTGAATGTCATGAAAAGTTTGTAACTCTTTTTTTATCTGAAAGATAGCTGCTCTACTCAAGAACATAATTCTATTAAAATACAAATCAAGGAGAAAGCATATACATCTGACAAGCATTTCACCTTCAAGATTTTATCAGAGAATAGTCTAACAGTTAACGACCACTTAATAATTGTTCTAAGGGAATGGGCTCATAAAGAGTGAGCACAAATATTTTGCTAGACAGAATCAGAAGAAATGCATGAATTAGGACACATAATCGAAAATTCTGAAGACATAAGTTTGTTCCTTTGTAAGTCATATTTGGCTATTCAAAATTAATTCCCCTACCCATAATTTATCTGAAGCTAAACACCGCCGCTTGACAGAATCAGAAGAAATGCAAGATTTAGGACACATAATCGAAAACTCTAAAGACATAAGATTGTTCCTTTGTAGTCATATTTGGCTATTCAAAACTAATGCCCTCAGCCATATCTGAAGCTAAACACTGCTTGACAGGAGACCCCATAGGCAACTTCAAATTACCAGAAAGGAGGTCTTTTAGTAATTCATTTCTCCATTTTTGTTTTTGTGGTGGGAATCTTGTTACTGTCCTTCGGAGTCCTAATCATGACTAACTACTATATATTTGAAAACAAACTAATAATATCAGTGTATGAGGCAATCTCCAGAAATGTACCAGAATCCACAAATAATGCTTTGATTTATAAAAGAAATAGGTGATGAACAGACATGACTAACTTGTATAAAGATGAACTACTGACAAAATGGCTGCTAGGTACAACGTTGAAGACTAAAATTTATTCATGAGCATTTCCAGTAAGGCACTCTCACCTGATTAAGCATCCACTTGAACCCAACTGCAGCTGTGCACTCATTCTTGGAAGCACTACTGAACCAATCCAGATTATAAATATTGTCTAAAGTCTCGATGATGATGGAAACATTACTCCTCCTTACTTTAACAGAAAAAATCTCCCCATTAGAGCTTACGTTAGTATGATTATTTAACAATGTCTCAAACCACCCACTGCCCGATCTCTGCATTGACAGAACTGCAAAATACCGCACAGGATTGCACGCACATTCAGCCCTAATAATACACCAACAAACCATATCAAAACCATCACCATCAAAACCAAATCTTAGGAGAAATATTGACCATGCCCTTACCGGCTATAAGTTTTAGGTTTAGGGTAATGCACATAAGGAATCTCCCACAGCTCAATATTAGGCACCGGACAAGGCCTTTCAATCACTTGAACATTCAAAAATTCAGTCTTTGTACGGGCACTGATTTGCTTTACACAAACTGAGCATATATACACACCACAGACCATTACAAACACCAATAAGAACATTCTCCACATCAATGGAGACTTCTTAGGAGACTTCAAATTGAAAGTATCCTGTGAATCACAAATCTACCCAGATGTCAAAACAGCATTAATCCTTTAAACAACTGACATGGGTACTCATGAAATCCATAATTAAATTATTAATTATTCATTAATCACTTCTAATTATAAACAAGTATGCTATATAAAAGGAAATCTGGGTTATGGGTTTGCTTCTGTTTGAATGTTTGTTTATTAATTATTCAAAACCCAGATCACAAACACTCACATGGGAAGGAACCCAAAAAAATTTAATTAAATGAAACAAGAAAAATGAGAGAAGTTTTCAAAAACAGACCTTGGCGAAGGAACAAAGATCGTCAGCCATGGCTTTGGAAAAAAAACGAGGCTCAAAAACAAAAAGTCATTCGTCAGCACAGTTTCTTTGCAAAGTTCCCTCCTTTTTTCTCTAACTGGAGCTCTTCAGCTCTCATTTTAATTCATAAAATTGATTTAAAAGTTAAGTGAAAAAGAAATGGAAAAGCTGTTCCTCGTTAAAAAAAAAAACAATTTATTTACCGATGCTTAATATGTTTTTGTTAAGACTTAAGACCGTTGCCCCGGTCGCTGGTTTCGAATTTTGTGTTCTGTGTTTTATACTTTTAATTGATTATGATTCATTGATAGATCTTGTAATATACGAATAAATAATTATCCGATATTATATTAAGATTAACAACAACCGATTAGATTAAGATTAACAAATTAATCATAGAGAGTCAACTACATTGATTTGCGCGACGGCGTCGTTTTGTGTGACACGGTTCCAACTTCGCAATCATTATTTGTTATTTAAATATTAATTTATTTATGCCCCACGCGTTTTTTTTTTTTTTGTAAACTTTTGTGTGAAGTTTGGTAACGGCACTTGCTTTTTTCCTTTTTAAATCATTCATATATATCTATATATATAGGAAAATGTGTGTTGGAGGAAAGAGAGTGTATCCAACAGTTCTCTTTATGTGGCTTAATTGACGGCCCAAATCATTTCATTAGTAATTGGAAGAAAGAGAGTGAATTGATTGATGGAAAGGGTAAAAAATTTTCAAATTTTCAAATTAAAAAATAGAAAGTTAAAATAAAATCATTTAATTTTATAATACCGTGCCGTAGGCACGGGCAAATACTGTAACACCTTGCCATAGGCACGGCCAAATACTGTAACACCGTGCCATAGGCACGGACATCATTTAATTAAAAAAAAAATCATTTAATTCTGTAACACCGTACCGTAGGCACGAGCAAATACTGTAACACCGTGTCGTAGGCACAGACAAAAACTAGTATATATATATATACACACATATATATATATATATATATATATATATATAAAATTTATTTCTTTTTTTTTTTAATTAAAGAAAAATGAATGTGCCTTCAGTGATACTACATATTTTGTATGGTTCTCTTTGATCTTGTAGTTTAACTTCCGGTGAGGTGATAAAATAATATTTTGATCAAAACATAATTTTTAAATATTTAATTAAAGAAAAAAAAATTATGAAAATTAATCGTTATTTATTTTAAAAATTGAGTTTTACAAAAATTAAAATTTTTATTTTTCTCCATTATCAAAATATTAGAAAAGCACTCAATAATTTTTTTTTAAAATATATAATAAAATTACATAACATCATTTAAATTATCATTTATTGATCACACTTTTTCAATCACAACATTAAACAAATTATCGTCAACTAATATTTTAGAGGCACATATAATTATTATCTATTTCAAAAAGGGTTATATGTAATTTTTGAGTTATTAACGTATTTTTCTAATATTATATTCTGATAGAAAATATTAACTATTTATACGTACATTTAAAAAAAAAAATTTAGTCTGATGATCCAATTTTCTCCCTACTCATATATCAACTTATTATAGATTTTATAAACTACCCACTATTTATGCGTACAGATCTCCATTATAATTAGTGATTTCATCTCAAAATTTTGAACTAAAAATAAAAATGGGAAATATATATTTAAGCCTTCAAAGTTTCTCACAATGAAAACTTAGATTTCGTCATTTTAAAAAATGGACATTCGGGACTTTTCCATTAGTGAATTTCTTTTCTTTTTTCTTTAGATATTATTGTAATATAAGTAACACCCAACTAAGATTAAGGTTTGGGTGCATATTTTTACATTATGAGAATTTAAGCATATTTTAACATTATGAGAATTTAACAGTTTATTTTTATTTTACGAATTTAACTATTAATTAAGACAAATTTCGAAGGCTTTAATTTCATTTTCTAATCAAAGTTATAACTCATTTTCTTCTTCACTTGTGGTTCATCAAGAATACGATATACATGTAATTGTAAAGAGCGTGATATCTCATATTATTTAAGAGAGATATTGAAGATGTCTTTATAAATGTTGAAACCCTCAATTTAGAGGTAGGAACTTAAACTCATGTCAAAAACACATTGACATGTTTTTATAAAGTGTTGAGACTCTCAACTTGGAGGTCTTTTAGATAAAGTTAAAGCCATAAGATTTGGATTAAAGATTGCGGAAGAACTAAACCTGCGCCAACTGGTAGTGGAAACCGATTGTTCTCAGGTTGTGGATTTGCCTCGGGGTGGTCTTTCGAAATTCAAAAGGGGAGGCTTTATGCGTAGCAATTAGAAGTTTATTATTCAATGGGGATGTCCGGATAGCGGAAGCTGAAGCCATAAGATTTGGATTAAAGATTGCGGAAGAACTAAACCTGCGCCAACTGGTAGTGGAAACCGATTGTTCTCAGGTTGTGAATTTGATTTCTAACAGGAAGGGCACAATGACGGAGATTATGTGGATCATTGAAGATATTACTGAAAAGCTTGTTAGGTTAGATATATTTTTTGTTTGCTTTGCTTCCCGTTTTTGTAACAATATTGCCCACGCACTTGCAAAACTAGCAATTAGCGTTGATTACCCTATTATATGGAAAGAATGATTTCCTTCAAATATTAGGTGTATTCTCACTTCTTAAGTTTTTTTATTAATGATAATCCTTTTTCAAAAAAAAAAAAAGGATAAAGTTGAGCTCATACTAAGAACACAACCGTAAAGAGTTGGGCCACTGAATCGTCAAAGTGCACAATATCTGACCAATGTTATTGAACCATCATAAATGATACTTTAATATTTAAATCAAAGTTTTTTTTTCCCTCAAAATGAGATACGACCTTATGAGGTGAGCTTTCTCAAATATTCTCGAACTCAATTTATGTCCACCTGCGTTTCATGGTGAGTTCATTCAAGGTAGATGACACGTGTCCGCGTAAATTTTTTTTTTTTTTTTCTAATTTTGATAGTGCGACTCAAAGATCTTTTCAGATACTTCCAGAGTAAAGTTAGGCTCATTCCAAAGTAGCTTTGCATTGCTCCAAAACTCCTCCGAAATGGATAAAATTAAGGAAAGTCATGCTTGGTAATTTTAGACAGAGACTTATACCTCAAGCCTAATTCCCAACAACAACAACAACAAAAATAATAGGAAAAAGAAAACTACAAATCTATAAATTTTCTCGGGTCCCTCCATGGCAATAAAATAAAGAAAAAAATGACAGGTAAAAAAAAAGATACAAAGATATAGCAAGTGGATCAAGCCCAAGCCCAAACCCATTTACTTTCTTTTCAAAAGCTCATTCATGAGTTATTAATTGGGTCATAAGAAAACACACAGTGATAGAGGTAAGTATAGACCAAACCCATTTACTTTCTTTTCAAAAGAATCAGGAGGCTAGCTAGATTCCAAGTTGCTAATTACTCACCCAATATCCTTTTGTTTTTGTTTTTGTTTTTTTTTTTTGGGATAACCGGGGTGTACAAGCCACCTTACGCGCACCTCGACTAATCTCCGGGACCTGTGCCCCGTGCCCTCAAAAATTTCCCAACACAGATCAGGGTAAGTCGCTGGCTTTTCACACCAGGGGGCATGACCCCAAGGAAATGCATCTAGTTGGATTAGAACCTTGAACCTGAGAGGGAACAAACCACTCAAGCCCAAAGCCTTTACCACTGAGGCAACCCCTTGAGGTTATATCCTTTTGTTTAAAAATTTAGAATCAGTGTTATTCTAAACTTTGGGTTAAGTTTTGAAGTTGCATTGCACACATTCTTTGGATTGAAGAGAATGATGCCATGTACTATTACACATGTCCAAGTAGTGGTTTAGTTGATTACCCGAATTTGAACACGGAAGTGGATCCGAGTTTGAAGAAAATGGGTTGGGAGAGACTGGTGGTGTACTGTCACTACCAAATAGAAGTGGTGTGTGGTTTATGTTCTGTTTGGTAAAGCTTTTAGAACTTCAAATAGAATACTAGAATTTTTAGTATAAGAGTTTTTAATAATAATAATAATAAATTAATTATTTGATTATGAATGAGAGATTTTATTAAATGCTGTAATACTATTTTAATGGATAAGTTTTTTGAAAATATAAACAATAGAAAAAACAAGAACTTACTATAATGGTGGAGGGATTTTCCTTGGATCAACTATGGACTTGGCCTTCACTCATTTCTTTAGTAGCTTAAGCTAACGTTATGGCTATCACTGTTGACTATAGGCTTGCTCCCGGAGCACCATTTACCAACTGCTCATAATGGGTAGCTTCGCGTTCCAACGGTTTCTTAATAGATATGCAAATTTCATCAGATTTTTTTTTTAATGGGGGGCGAGAGTGCCAGGGCAAATATTGCCCATTACGTGACAGTCCATGCTGGCATTGACATTGTGGGTACGCTTATAGTACATCAATTTTCGTAGAACAAAAGGTTGATATATAGATAATATGCTTAGTTGTGCCCTACGAGTCTCGGGTTGAGAAAGACCAAATACTGAATCTGGTTGTGGATCCGAACTTGAAGAGCATGAAATGTAATAGGGTCTTGGTATATGTGACAGAGAAAGATGGTCTAAGTAGGGATGACAAAGTTCTCAGTGGGGATGGGGTTCGCAAGAGCCTGATACGTTAGGAAGCGGATAAAATGATAATTTTCTATACATGTCAGTTGAATAGAGCAGAATGAATATTAAAATTTCCATTCAAATAGAGATAAAATACCGTGTGAAAATAGACCTGCACGAGACCCAATATATTAAGACCGACTACAAATTAATTTTTTATATTCATTGATGAATAAACTGAATATATATATTGATATATCTGTAACATACATGGTATGTTGTTATCTCTAATTGTAAGAAATTGAGGTGTATTTTTATGAGACTTCGAAGAAAAATGAGTAGAATAGTGTTGTGGAATTTTATGAGATTTTTGGTGAAGGTCATTGCTTCCATTTGTTCACTCCCAGTACTAAAAATATTGGACCCCCTTTTTGCTGTTGATTTTATTAAGGTAATTAATTAATTATTATTTCCTCCCTTATAATGTTGGTGTTGTAAATTCTCTAAATATATAGTATGAATGAAGGATGGTCATGTCACTTGAATAGTGCCATATGGGAAAGACACAAACATGTAGGGACATATCTTTTAAAATTGGAAGAACACACCTCTAGGCTCCAAAAGGTACAAGGAATGGGTATAACCCTTAAGAGGGTTACACCCCAAACCAAATGGTGCCCTCAAAGGCACCATTACATGCCTATATAAAATAGCCTTATGTTCATTCTAATGCATCCATAAAATTACAAGTTTCATACATTGTCTTAGAGAGTCTTTTAAGAAAAATAGAGTTTCCACCATTTGTATTTGTTCAAGATATTGTGAAAGGAGTGCTCATTCTACAAGAAGCATCTAAGTAATCCTGGGAGAATGTTAGCTACAAAACCATCCGTTGAGCATCGAGGCGGGCTAATAAGTTTTTAAGGACAGAGGCAACTCGACTTGGATTTCAAGTTTTGATCATCTTCTACATTTTCCAGGTTTTTCTTACTTTTCCTATGTTTATGGTTTATGTTTGAATTGGCATGATTTCATTGTTGTGTTCTAGTTTTGGAATGATTAAGATTAGTTTAGCATGTTAAATTCGTTTAATGGCACTTATTTAACCACAATCTTAAGAACTTATAAAACTTTAAGTGTTGTTAGATGAAAATTCGCATGTGTTAATAGTCATTTTTCTGGAAAATATATTATGTGCATGAAAAAAACGCATGGGCGTTCGAATGCCCGACGAACCATAGGAAAAAATTCCATTTTTCGTAGTCTCGTTCGAACGCGTATTCAAATGTAACTCGAACGCCAGTCTTCTGCCAAAGACCGTTCAAATGCGTCTTCAAACGCAACACGAACGTGAACTCTCTGGAACACTTCGTTTGAATGCGTTTACGAACGCTACACGAACGTGAACTCACTGAAAAGTTTCATTCGAACAAAGAAACGAACGTGACACTAACGAAATTAATCCTGGAATTACTTTTAGATTAAAATAGACTTAGATTAATTTATATTATCATAATGTTAACTTAGTAAAATCATATATTGTATTATGATAAACTTGGTAGTATAGATTTAAGTTAATATTATGGTGTTCAATTATCACAAGCATACACATAGTGATAAGGTTGAAATCTAATTGTGTGTTGCATACTTGGTTGAGAATTAAAAGTGTACTCTTACACACGTAATTCCTTCCAAGCTTGATTGATTTATACACATATACACATACAAATCCACACATATTTATTGTTGTATTGTGAATTGAAGTGTAATACTAAGTTTGAATGTCTAAGATATTCTATTGAGAAAGTTGTTAAATGATATTCTGTCAACAAGGCGATAAGAGCCTAAGTGGGCAGAGATTTAAGTGGTTACTCTGGACCCCCTTGTCATCTGGGAATATTCTTTTATTCACTTATGATAAGAAATCTTAGTCGTAAATTCAAGGATTTGTGTTATTTGGTACTACTGTTCAATATAACAACGAGTGGATTCTTAGTATATCACTTAAACAAGATCATTCATTTGATCGTTGTGCAATTTGTCTTTTGTAGACTTGGTAGTATAGATTTAAGTTAATATTAGAGTGTTCAATTATCACAAGCATATACATAGTGATAAAGTTGAAATCTAATTGTGTGTTGCATGCTTGGTTGAGAATTAAAAGTGTAATCTTACACACGTAATTCCTTCCAAGCTTGATTGATTTATACACATATACACATACAAATCCACACATATTTATTATTGTATTGTGAATTGAAATGTAATACTAAGTTTGAATGTCTAAGATATTCTATTGAGAAAGTTATTAAATGATATTCCGTCAACAAGACGATAAGAGCCTAAGTGGGCAGAGATTTAAGTGGTTACTCCGGACCCCCTCGTCCTATGGGAATATTCTTTTATTCACTTATCATAAGAAACCTTAGTAATAAATTCAAGAACTTGTGTTATTTGGTACTACTGTCCAATATAACAACGAGTGGATTCTTAGTATATCACTTAAACAAGATCATTCATTTGATTGTTGTGCAATTTGTCTTTTGTAGACTTATTGATTAATGTTGATTTTTCCAGTTACACATGGCTAGCGGAAATATAATACCGGTCGCTCATGGAGAAAAATCGGAAAAGTTTAGTGGAGCAAACTTTAAACAATGGCAGAGCAAAATGTTATTCTACCTGACAACGCTACAGTTGGCTAAGTACCTCAAAGATCCTCAGGGTCCTGTGGAGGGAGAAACGGAAACAGCCAAGCAACTGCGAGAAGAGACATGGTCGTCAAACGACATCTTGTGGAAGAATTACCTCTTGGGAGGACTTGACAATACCCTGTACAATGTGTACCAAGGCATGACTTCTGCGAAGATTCTCTAGGAATCTTTCGAGAAGAAATACAAAACCGAGGATGTCGGACAGAAGAAATTTATTATGGATAGGTTCCTAGACTACAAGATGGTAGATTCAAAGACGGTGATGTCTCAGTTGGGTGAACTTCAGTTAATCATTCATGAAGTATTTGATGAAGATATGAAACTCTGCGAGACGTTTCAAGTTGCCACAATCATTGAAAAGTTGCCTCCATCATGGAATGACTTTAGGAGCTATCTGAAACACAAAAAGAAGCAGATGAGTCTTGAAGACCTTGTAGTTCGATTGAGGATCGAAAAGGACAATAGAAAGTCCGATAAGTCAAGCTACAAGACTATGGAGTCTAAGGCCAACATCGTCGAAGGTGGAAAATGTAACAAAAAGAGAAAGAATAGTGTAGCTGATTCTTCCCAAGCAAACAAGAAGTTAAAGTGGAAGTGATACACCTGTAGAAATGCAGTCACATGGCAAAGGACTGCAGAAACAAGAAGTCTCAGGACAAAGACAAGAAAAAGAAAAATGAGGCCCATGTCACTAAAGATGAGCAGTTAACTGATGAGATCTCAGAGATGAACCTCTCAGCAGTTGTAACAGAAGCCAACTTGGTTGGAAATCCGAGAGAATAGTGGGTAGACATTGAGGCTACTCGTTATATCTATGCTAATAGCAAGATGTTTTCCTCGTATCCGAAGGTCGATGGTGGCGATCATCTGACCATGGGAAATTTTTCTACCTCTAGAGTGGTTAGACAAGGCACAGTAGTTTTGAAGATGACATCTGGGAAAAAGCTTACATTAAAGAATGTTTTGCATGTTCCTGATATTCGGAAGAACTTGATTTCATGTTCACTCCTTAGAAAGAATGGTTTCAAGCTTGTGTTTCTTTCTGATAAGTTTATATTGACCAAGAATGATATTTATGTAGGAAAATGATACCTCACTGAGGGTCTTTTCAAGTTCAATGTAATGACTGTCAATCGATACAGTGCTAATAATAAAGCTACATCTTCCGCTTATATTATTGAGTCACAAAATATATGACATGGGAGGTTAGGACATGTTAATTATGATACTATGTGTGAATTAATTAACATGGACCTTATACCTAAATTTACAATTGATAACCAACATAAATGTGAGACATATATTGAAGCAAAAATGAATAGAGCATCATTTCATTCCATAGAATGAAGTTTTAAACCCTTGGAACTTGTACACTATGATGTGTGTGATATGAATATTGTGCAAACCAGAGGCGGTAAAGAGTACTTTGTCACTTTTATCGATGATAACACAAGATTCTGTTATGTGTATTTATTGAGAAGCAAAGATGAAGCTATTGAGAGTTTTATACACTATAAGAACGAAGTTGAAAATCAACTTGGCAAGAAAATCAAAAGAATTAAGAGTGATAGATGAGGTGAATCTGTGTCACAATTTGGTTAATATTATTCAATCATGGAATTATTCACGAAACTACTGTTTCTTATTCGCCTAAACAAAATGAGATTGTTGAGCGCAAAAACCGAACGTTGAAGGAAATGATGAACGACGTGTTAACAAGCTCTGGTTTACCCCATAACTTGTGGGGGAAGCCTTACTTTCCGCCAACTACGTTATGAACAAGCTACCTCACAGAAGATTGGATAAGATACCATATAAATTGTGGAAAGGTCACGTACCTTCCTACAAATATCTTAAATTGTGGGGATGTCTTGCCAAATTAATGGTTTCTAAACCTAAGAAGGTTAGAATAGGACCGGAAACTATTGATTGTATATTCATTGGATATGCTCACAACAGTAGTGCGTATCGATTCTTGGTACATAAGTCTGAAATTCATGACATCAATCCGAATATGATAATTGAGTCGAGGAATACGACATTCTTTGAAGAGACATTTGCTTGTAAGGAAAGACAAAGAACATAGTCTTTCAAAAGAACTATTGATACTGTCAAAGACAGTGATCAGACTGACTAAGAGTCATATCAACTTGAATGTTGAGGAAATTGAACCTAGACATAGCAAAAGAACTAGAACGTCTAAGTCATTTGGACCTGATTTTCTGATATACTTGTTAGAAAATTAGCCTCAAAGCTATAAGTACAAGGCAAGACTTGTCATAAAAGGTTATAGACAAAATGAAGGTCTTGATTACTTTGATACCTATTAACCAGTGACTCGTATCACATCAATAAGAATGATCATAGCCATAGCAGCTATATTTGGTCTTGAAATACATCAAATAGATGTAAAAACGATATTCTTAAATGGTGAACTAGATAAAGAGATTTACATGGAACAACCAGAAGGTTTCAATGTTCCTAGACAAGAACAGAAAGTGTGCAAACTTGTAAAATCTTTATACAGATTAAAACAAGCACCTAAACAATGGCATGAAAAATTTGACAATGAGATGTTGTCAAGTGGGTTCAAAATAAATGGGTGTGATAAGTGTGTATAAATCAAATCAACTCAAAAATGATATGTCATTATGTGTCTCTACGTAGATGATATGCTGATAATTGGTAGTAATAATGAAATGATTCAGTCTACTAAGAAAGTATTGACTAGCAAATTTGATATGAAAGATTTATGAGTAGATGATGTGATCTTAGGAATTGAGATTTCCAGAACATCAGAGGGGTATATATTATCTCAAACTCACTACGTTAAGAAGATACTTGAGAAATATAATAAAGAGAATCTAAATGTGGCTTGAATCCCTATAGACATAACTCTTCATTTATCAAAGAATACTGGCTCAAGCATATCGCAATTAGAGTATTCGAGAATTATCGGAAGTCTGATGTATCTCACAAATTGCACATGACCTGATATCGCTCAAGCTATAAACAAGTTTAGCAGATATACGAGCAATCCAGGACATAACCACTGGAAAGCCATAGTAAGAGTTTTGAGGTATCTGAGAGAAACTTCAACATATGGTCTGCATTATACGAGATATCATGCCGTTCTAGAGGGATACATCAATGCTAACTGGTTATCTGATACAGTGGATTCCAAATCTATGAGTGGATTTATTATCACACTTAGTGGTACAACCGTATCATGGAAATCATCGAGGTAAACATGTATTGCTCGGTCTACTATGGAATCAGAGTTCATAGCATTAGACAAAATAGCGGAAGAAGCGGAATGGCTTCGAAATTTCCTATAGGATATTCCAAATTGGCCCAAACCAGTGTCAACGATAAGTATACATTGTGATAGTCAATCGGCTATTAGGAGAGCCCAAAATATAATGTATAATGGTAAGTCTCGACACATACGTCGCAGACATAATACCATACGACAACTGCTCTCAAGTGGCATAATTTCGATAGATTATGTCAAATCAAAAGAAAACCTAGCGGACCCACTTACTAAGGTTTACTTAGAGAGCAAGTTGAGAAGTCATCGAGAGGAATGGGCTTGAAGCCTATAAATTAAGAATTATCACTATGGAAACCCAACCTAGCTGACTGGAGATCTCAAGATCTAGATTCAAAAAGGACAACTGAAACTTTGTGCAATTAAAAATAAGCACTGTAGAGTTTTATACTCTTTCCCATTCCTGTAATGACGCAGAGTGCTGTCTGTCAATGCTAGGATAAGCTAAGGCTTTTAATGATCACTATATTATGAGAAGAGTCTTAATGGGGGTAAATGCATATTACCTCTTTATAGTAGATCACCTATTTCAAGTAAGAAGTGAGGACGCTTCCATGAGAGTCTTTAAAGGCTGAATTCCTTAAAGGATTTGATGAATCCAAGACCAATGTTCATGGCCGAAAAGAACACAACCGTAGAACATGAAATGGTCGAAGTGAAGCTGTCTGTTGGCAATTGTCTTAGTTTACAACAACGACAGAACAGTGCAAGACTATGAGTTACTGGTTTGCCAAGTAAATCTGATTGTCATTCACTAGGAAAGGTTCAAGGCGAAAGCTACCTATTTCGATGCAGCTTTATTTCACGGAAACTCTCTTAAGTGTCTGCTTGAATATTTAGAGAATTGTGGGGAATTGTTGTAAATTCTCTAAATATATAGTATGGATGAAGCATGTTCATGTCCCTTGAGTAGTACCATGTGCGAAAGGCACAAACATGTAGGGATATATCCTCTAAAATTGGAAAAACACACCTCTAGGCTCCAAAAGGTACAAGGAATGGGTATAACCCTTAGGAGAGTTACACCCCAAACCAAAGGGTGCCCTCAAAGGCACCCTTCCATGCCTATATAAATGAGCCTTATGTTCATTCTAATGCATCCAGAAAATTACAAGTTTCATACATTGTCTTAGAGAGTCTTTTAAGAAAAAGAGAGTTTTCACCATTTGTCTTTGTTCAAGATCTTGTGAAAGGAGTGCCCCTTCTACAAGAAGCATCCAAGTAATCCTGGGAGAACGTTAGCCACAAAACTATCCGTTCAGCACCGAGGCGGGGCTAATAAGTTCTTAAGGATAGAAGCAACTCGACTTGGATTTCAAGTTTTGATCATCTTCTACATTTTCCAGGTTTTTCTTACTTTTCCTATGTTAATGGTTTATGTTTCAATTGGCATGATTCCATTGTTGTGTTCTAATTTTGAAATGATTAAGTTTAGTTTAGCATGTTAAGTTTGTTTAATGACACTTATTTAACCACAGTTGGTACACAAATTTTGCTAATAAAATTGATTAGAATTATAAATTGTCACATTGGGCAAAAATATAAATAGAAAACTTTACATGAGAATAATTCAACTGAATGTAAGTTAGATATACTCTTAACATATGAAACACAAAACAATTCCCCCGAAAGCTTGCACGATAAATTAAGGAGTGAAATGAAAATTCAGAAGATATTTAATGAAAAATAGTTCTCTTTCCATTATATATAGAAGCAATAAGCAAGTTGTCTAATAAGAAAGAAAATTATATAAAATGAACAATAAATTAAAATGTTTTATTTAAACTAAATTATATAAAACTACAACTTGGTGTTAATTAACAACATATAAAATTTACAAATGATTGTACATATTTCTCTCTATTAAAATTCAAAGGTGGAATCAACTACTCCCCGTCTTTATTAATATAATCAAGTAATCAACATATACCACGATACAATTAAGATTAATATAATATAAGTGTATGCTTAATTTCATTTTAGCTACTATTACAATCAAAAAAAAAAAAGTTGACTCTCCATGATATTTAGGTTCATTATTTCATGGACACTCTTGTACTCATTAAAACCAAAACTAGACATAAAAGAGAGTTTAGAGTACAAAGGAGTATAGTTATTATGTTGTGCCAAAAAAGCCTACTTTTTGCTGTGTCTTGTCTCCTTTTTATAAGGGTGTTCGTATAAAAAATTTCCATGCAGATGCCCACACTTAAATAAATATATATATTAAATTTATTTTTATTGCGGAATCTCTCATTTTAGTTAAATGTGAGGTACATTTTGTTGAGTCGTGAAATATTTTATTGGGTCTCTTATTTGTTTTTATTATTTTGTAGTCAATAAACAAGAGACCTACTTGAAGGTGCGTAAATTAAAAGTGATGAAAATACATACATTCAAAGGTGATGAACATGATTTTCTAGAGTCTAGTCAGGTTTGTGCTGAGAATTTGTATTTGATGGTTCTGACTCTACTTGGCCGAAAATTATATTATGTGCTGGGTGTATATGTCATCTCTATCACAGCAGGCGGGCCCCACAACTGTGCGGAGCCCATCTGCTGTGAGAGAGATGACATATACACCCGACACATGATATACCACCTCCTACTTGGCCTTAAGTCTAGTGATGAGCTCTTGTAAGATTACTCTATGAAGATTAGAATTTTCTCCTTATTTTTGTAGTTCTCACATCTAATTTTGTTTTTTTTTTTGTTTTTATATTTTTAGAGTCAGAATTCATGATTCCAATTCCTTATTGGTTTACATAGCCTCACATTTTTCATGTGAGTGAAGGTTTCATTTCTCCAACTGACATTTGTCCGTTGATGAACTTCTATAGAGTGCATGTTGTACACTTGTCATATATCATGTTTATGTAAGAACAACATTACAAAATTTCGATTTTGAGGCGTAAAGATCACTTCCTTTTAAGTGATGTTTGCCTTTTTATTATCATTGTAAGGTTATAACAAATCACTCTCAGGATACAACGAAATCCAAATCTACAGGAAGAAGAACATAATAATGTTGATTTTCTTTGGGAAATATCTTTGGTTATTGGCTTTTTTTTTTTAGGAAAAAGAAAGGAAGAAGAATAATGTAATAATGTTGATGCAGGGTGGGTGTAGTGTATATGTAAACAAATCTAATAACTATAATTAATGAACTAGTATGACCCTTAGAGTTACTGGATCAACATAATTCTTGATGGAATTCTTTTGATGTAAATAGAATTTGTTAATTAACATCACCACTTGTAAAATTGTGAAGCCTTTATCCATCCGTTGGATAAGGGACACGTGGCGCAATCCTTACCGTTGTCCTAATTACATCAATTTGCTCATCATATATAAAGGGTGCTTAGGTTGAGAATTAGTTAAGTTTTTCATTAATTGTTTACTAATATTTTCTCCTATTATTTGGCTAAGTGTTAAGCCTTATTCCTAGTCCAAGTTAGTGTAATCTTCAATTGGTAATTTGAGAGATTGACACTTTTAGAGATTAGGGTTTATTGAGTGATTTGGGGAAATTATTTTGTAAAACGAATTCAAGATTCTTGAGTAATCTTCAAAGTGATTAGTGCAGCGAGCTCCTTATTCCGGAGTTCAACGTGGATGTAGTCGGGATTTTTCCGGCGAACCACGGTAAAAATCTTGCTTGATTCTTGGTGTGAATGATCGTTACTTATTTGTTCTTTATATTCCGCAAATTGATTTGTGCAATCGAATCAAATCATAAAAGAATTTGGACATAATTCTTTACAGTGGTATCAGAGCTATTTTAAAGGGCAGTGACCGAATTGAAGAATCAAGCACCAAAGATCAAAGCCGAACATACAGTTTCTTTGTGGGCCTAACAAGAAACCCTAAAATCGTCAATTGAGGACTGCCAAAAACACAAAAAGTCGAAAGCAAGATCACAGACCACAACAACACACAAAGACGAGAGCAAGATTAGAGATCACAACCAAAAACACAAAGATAAGAAATCAAGATCAAAAGAAACTGCCAATCAAGACAAAGTCTACCAATCAAGATCCCTGAAAGTGACGATCTGATCACTGGGGGTAAGCCGAACAAAAATTAAAGGTCTATTTCTGGCAATCAAGACCTCAAAGTTGCAAATCAATTACTCAGTGGCTGTGGTCCTTGGATTAAATTGTACTACCAAGATCCTTGAAGTGCCGAGAAGTGCCCTGGGTGGCAGAGCAAAACCCTAGGTTCTCTGACCAAAGGCTTTCTGGTTTGTTGATTTAAGACTAAGGTTTGTTGATTTAAGACCTCTTTCTTTGAGTGGTCAATTCCAAATATTTGGTTGCCGATTAGGGCATCAAAGGCGGCAAACCCAGACTGTGTCTGCCGAATACGACTCCAGGTGTACCGAGTAAAGGCTGTGTTTGCCTAATTTGGGTATTGCATGGAAGGAAACTTATTCTCTTGTTACCGAACTGTTAACCTGCCAAAATTAGGGAACTTAACTACAGACCAAGACTCCAGGTGTTGAACTATTGACAACGATTTGAGCAGCTGTGGTTCTTGGATCAAATTACACCCTCAAAATTCTGGATTACTAAGACCCGTAAACTTTCTGGGAAATTAAGTTTCTGTTGAAGTGAAATTAAGTTCCTACTGAAGTTATTGTTTAGGGTGTGTGTTCCCTGGATTCTGTGTTGTTCGGTGATCAAGGCCTAATTGTTTGGTACTGAAAGCTTAGCTGACTGGGTGTTTAAGCTACTGTGTTGCCGAAGGTGTTTGGGTGAGTAAGATTTTGAGTTGCCGATTAAGTGTCTAGGTCAAAGAAATAAAATTGTCGACTATGAGACTCGACATTGGAATATTTGACGGAAAATGAGATTTCACCACTTGGAATAAGAAAATGAGGGTTTTGCTATCCCACCATAAGGTGGCCCTGACGTTGGAACCCGATCCAGAAAAATGGCCAAAGATGGAAAAGGACACGAAAGACGAAATCCTGGAAGAGGCGTACAACTTGATCTTCCTCCACTTGGGAGACTCTGTCATCAGAAAGGTTGATGGAATGGACACGGCCATTCAACTCTGGGGTAAACTCGAATCTCTTTATTCTGTTGTTTCTGCTCCAAATTTAGTGTTCCTAAAAGGAAATTGTTTAATTACAAGATGGACACAATAAGTCGATAGATGATAATTTGGATGAATTCACGAAAATGACTCAAATCCTTAAAGGAACTGACCAAGCCCTAGGATACTCTAGCGAAGCTATGATTCTATTAAATGCACTACCTGAAGATATAGTGTCGTTAAGAACTCTCTGCAGTACACATGAGTTGTACCTAGGCTAGACTTGGTAATATCTGGTATAAGGGCTAGAGAGTTAGAACTTAGAACCAGTAGAAGAGATGAAGCGAACCTATTCGTGAAAGGAAAGAATGACAGGAATTCTAATGGGCCCAATAATCATCCGACTAATAATCAAGAATCTAAAGGGAAGAAGAAAAAGAATAAACAGGATAAGAATAAGGATAGTGGAAATAAGTGTTATCATTGTGGGAAGATGGGACACCTTAAAAGGAATTGCTATAAGTTCATTAGGGAACAGAAAAATGAAGGCAGCGCTACTGTGGCTGCCGAACAGGGGTCGATTTGCCTTTCTGAGGCATTGACTGTGTCTAGTGATCACATTAGCAGAGAATGGATTCTGGACTCAGGGTGTTCCTTTCACATGAGTCCGTATAGGGACTGGTTTGACAACTTTAGAAATTCTGACCAAGGGACAGTGTATATGGGAAATGACAATACTTGTAGGATACAGGGAGTTGGGGACATAACTCTTAAACTTCATGATAGTAAAGTTAGGATCCTTACTGATGTTAGATATGTACCTGACTTGAAACGGAACCTGATATCACTAGGAACACTAGATGAATTAGGTTTTACATATAAAGCCCACCAAGGGAACATGCACATATCTAAGGGTAAGAAACTAATCCTAACTGGTATAAAAAGAAATGGATTGTATGTTCTAAATGGCCAACATGTATTCTCGGAAAAACCTATTTCTGCTCTAACTTCTAATGTTGATATGACTAATATATGGCACTTGAGACTTGGCCATATAGGCCAGAAAAGAATGCAGGTACTCAGCAAGCATGGACAATTTGGAAAGGACCAGTTGAAGCCACTTGAGTTTTGTGAGATCTGTGTGTTGGGCAAACAGCACAGACATAGCTTCCCAACTGGAATTCACTTGTCAAAAGCGAGTCTGGAGTATCTACATTGTGATCTATGGGGACCAGCAAAGGTCCAAACACATGGGGGTAAAAAATACTTTCTCTCTATTGTTGATGACTACAGTAGGAAGGTATGGACATTCTTACTAAAATCAAAGGATGAAACTTTGACTAAATTTAAAGAATGGAAAGTGTTAGTAGAAAATCAAACTAGTAACAAAGTGAAAGTCTTAAGAACTGATAATGGCTTAGAATTCTGTAATACTGAGTTTGATCAATACTGTACTAGTGAGGGTATCCTGAGATAGGACTGTGAGACACACCCCTCAACAGAATGGAGTTGCGGAAAGAATGAATAGAACCCTATTAGAAAAAATCAGATGTCTTTTATTCTTTTCCGAACTCCCGAGGCCTTTCTGGGGCGAGGCCCTCAATACTGCTACTCATTTAGTTAACCTGAGCCCAAATAGTTCTGTTCAGTTTAAGACCCCTGAAGAAATTTGGTCTGGTAGGGCTCAGAAGCTTGCCCACCTTAGAGTGTTTGGCTGTGAAGCTTATGCTCACCAGTCCATAGGTAAACTTGAACCGAGGTCAATCAAGTGTGTTTTATTAGGATATCACGAAGGGACAAAATGGTATAGGTTATTGGAAAGAGAGTCACATGGAGTCAAAATCATAGTTAGTCGGGATGTTATATTCAATGAACTTTGTTTTCCTTGTAAATCTACTAACAATAATGCAGGTGCCTTAGAAAAGGATCTAGCAAATTTTGATCTTGCAGGTGGAGCTCAGATGCAGGTGGAGCCAGGGACATCAATGACCACTGATCAAGTTGGTGACATGTCAGGCACAGAGACATTTGAGGACTCTCAACCTAGGAGTGATAACCCGGAGGAAAACATAAATGAAGTAGCAGATATACAAGAACAAAGTGAAGAAGACACAGTGGATCAATTGGATCAAACTGAGCAGCATGATGAAACATCACAAGACACATTGGCCAACTACCAGCTAGCAAGAGACAGAAGTAGGAGGCATGTAAGGCCTCCTACCAGGTATGACTACTCAACTAATGATTTGTATTTCTGTGCATTAATATCAAGTCATGAAATAAATGGAATTGAGCCTGCTAGCTTAGGAGAGGCATTAAAGTCTATCCATAAACTTGAATGGGAAGCGGCCATGAAAGACCTAGGTAGTGCAAAGAGAATCCTAGGTATGACCATTGATAGTGGTAGAATTAAAAATTGTATTAAAATACATCAGTCTTCATATTTGCAAAAGGTCGCATCTAGATTTGGGGTAAGTGGATGTAAACATGTTAGTCAGCCTCTTGCGAGTCATTTTATTTTGTTTAAATCACAAAGTCCTGCTAATAGGTCTGAGATGATTAAAATGGAGAATGTACCTTATGCAAATGCTATAGGTTCTGTGATGTATGCCATGATTAGTACTAGACCTGACTTGTCATACGTTGTATCTTTATTGAGTAGGTTTATGTCTAATCCAGGTGGAGCACACTGGAGTGCTTTGCTGTGTTGTTAAGATACATAAATACAACTGTTGATTATGACTTATGTTTTAACAAATCTAACGCTTTAGACTTGGTAGGGTATGTTGATTCTGATTTTGCAGGTGACAGAGACTCGAGAAAGTCAACTACAACTTACTATTTCACACTTGGTGGAAATTGCATCAGTTGGAAGTCAAGCCTGCAACCGTTGGTTACACTCTCAACCACCGAAGCGGAATATATAGCCATAACTGATGTGTTTAATGAAGCAATTTGGCTTCAGGGTATCTTAACCGAAATACAACAGCTGCAGGGTAAGATAGTTGTCTATTCTGACAGTCAGAGTGCAATACATTTGAGCAAGAATCCAGTACATCATGAGAGAACCAAGCATGTGAATGTGAAGTATCATTTTGTGCGGGAAATCATCTCAAGTGGTAAGATTGAGATTAAGAAGGTCCCAACTGAAGATAACCCATCTGACATGGGGACAAAAATTGTGACTGCTACCAAACTCTCCCACTGCATGAAGCTGTTGCATGTGGGGGTTGGCTGACCTTGTAGCCGACATGAACGATGATGGAAGTAGGTGAGTTTGCTGTGCTATCTTGGCCTTAATGTGTCCTTGTATATGATTGGGAGTGATGGAAGTTGTTTGGCTTCAAGGTGGAGATTGTAAAATTGTGAAGCCTTTATCCATCCGTTGGATAAGGGACACGTGGCGCAATCCTTGCCGTTGTCCTAATTACATAAATTTGTTCATCATATATAAAGGGTGCTTAGGTTGAGAATTAGTTAAGTTTTTCATTAATTATTTACTCATATTTTCTCCTATTATTTGGCTAAGTGTTAAGCATTGTTCCTAGTCCAAGTTAGTGTAATCTTCAATTGGTAATTTGAGAGATTGACACTTTTAGAGATTAGGGTTTATTGAGTGATTTTGAGAAATTATTTTGTAAAACGGATTCAAGATTCTTGAGTAATCTTGAAAGTGATTAGTGCAGCGAGCTCCTTATTCCGGAGTTCAACGTGGATGTAGTCGGGATTTTTCCGGCGAACCACGGTAAAAATCTTGCTTGTTTCTTGGTGTGAATGATCGTTACTTATTTGTTCTTTATATTCCGTAAATTGATTTGTGCAATCGAATCAAATCAGAAAAGAATTTGGGCATAATTCTTTACACCACTGTTAAGAGTTATTGTACCAACACAACTGTTGAAAAAATTCGTTAGTTACAGTTATTATTAAAAAAATATTCTATTTATTTATTAAAATAAAAACACCCTTTCATATTATTAGTTCCAAGTTCCAAATACCCAAGTGTCAAGTGTCATTTAAATAATAATACATATTTTTATATATTATTAAATAAATCACATGCTTTTATTTTCCCTTCAATTTTCCGCTTTTATTTTCCCTTCAATTTTCCCTATAAACTCCAATGTTATTGAATGAAAGGGCTTTCACTTATAAGTACTTGTTCACCCCCACTTTGAAGAAGCTTTGTCTAGCTTCAACATTCCCCCACTTAGTTAGTAATACAAGTTTCAAAGTCAACATTAAACATTGATACGTCTATAAACTTTATGCAAACGTGAAGGTGTTTTTCAACTTAAGCCTTATATTAATGTAAATATGTCAAAGTTTCATCAAATCATAGATAATATAATATTAAACCTTGATTTTCTATGCTGAACCGGTAAATATTCCACACGCAAAGTTATCTTTCCAAAGATATAACCACTATAATAAATTTAGCACTCGTATGACCATGTGTTACATCCCAATTAAGGATATTTACAAAGGTTAAACCCAATCCTTACTAAAAGAGACACCGCTTCTAATATCCACATAGGTGAAGTATACAATGAACTTCACTAAGAGTACTTTGATTACCCACCCTTCTTATTCTTTATACTGAATTTTTCATAATTTTAAAATAATTCAATTTTCAGTATAAATAGTTACTTATCAATAATTTGTTGTTACCCATTAAACTTTTAAATAGTGATAAAAACTATAAAAGTTGGGTTTCTGTGGTTGGTAACTCTAAACGAATGGTTTTAGAGACATTCCTAATGACATAGCCTTAACTTTATCTCTCGAGAGAGCTTTGGTGAATGGATCAGCCAAATATTATAAGATTTTACATTAACTATGGTGACTATGCCATCTGACAACAATTGTCTAACATACTTATGTCTCAAGCTAATTTGTCTAGACTTTCCATTATATATTTTGCTCAATGCTCGGGACATAGTTGCTTCACTATCACAATGCAAAGAAAATAGGTGGCATCGATTGTGGCCACAACTTAATGTCTATCAATAAATTTCGCAGCCACTCTGCTTATTGCCTACCGTGCCCAAAGTAACAAACTCAGATTCCATTGTGGAATGAGTTATACAAGTATGTTTCTTGAAGGCCCAGGAAACAGCTCCATTTGCTAAGGTTAAAATCCAACCAAAAGTTAATTTATTATCGTTTGCCACTAGTAATCCAGAAAATAGTTGTAATTCAAACTCAAGGTTTTAGTCTTTTTAAGATATCACATAACCCTATAGCTTTCCACTAAATTCTGAGATTACTAATATATCTTGAAAACTTACAAACTGCAAATGAAATATCAGGTCTAGTGTAATGCATAACATATATTACGCAGCCTATAGCACTTACATACTCCAATTAAGCTATGAACCTGATATGATACATGGAGCGTCAAGAAAATAATCATCGAAGCATGGAACAAACATCCAAGGAATAAGCCCAATAATACATTCACATAATTTGGCAATGAAAGGGGTCCAAATATACATGCGAAGGCCTCATAGAAGGGGTTAATATTAGTGCTTACTCTAGAGAGGGCCAAATGTTAGGGGGCCCAAGATTTTATTTGTAATGAGTATTATTACCTATGGTTATTTTTGGTTTTTTATATATTAAAATTAGGGTTTCCATTTTACTATTTAAACAAGCCTTTTATTAATAAATGGATGAATGTTTGAACCTACAAATTAATATTGCCTTTAGGCACTTTGGTGGTGAGGCCGTGAATGGCTAACCATGTAAGAGTGGATTCTCTTCAAAACTTATCAAAGGGGGTTGCTGTCATTTGTGGCGTTTCAAGCAATTAGGTGTTCGTGAGGTTTTTTTCTTCACGGGTTTCTAATCTCCAAACCTTGGTGTGCTTTTCTGGGCGCTCATAACAATCTTTTGTTGGTTTCACAGGCTTTGTTTCCGCGGGGTCACAAGAGTTGCGTGGATAATAATCTCTTGTGGGTTTGCGTGGGGATATAATACTTGGATGCATGACTAGAAAAATGGACGTGACATTTGAATTTTGGAGGTCAGAAACTGGAAAGGGCGTTCTAATACTGTACAATTTCAGAAATTCAAACTTTGCGCAATCTTCATGATTTGGACATAACATTTTACTCCAAAATCGGATTGAGGCGATTCCAGTTTCAGATGAAAGAGGACTCAAATATCTACAACTTTGATTTTTTCAAGAAATTCTAAATCTGAGATTTTCAAGGTCAAAATTGGTGAAAACTTCATATGTATTGCATGTAATTTTAATTATTAGAAAATAAAGTAAAAAAGTAAAAAAAAAATTAATAATAAAAATGTCACAATCCACCTTTAGGTGGATTATCACAAATGTTTATAAATTATCAACAAAAAATCAAAAAAGTCAAAAAAGAAAAAAGAAAAAAGAAAAGTAAAAGTTTGTTGTTTGTATTTGATTTGGAATATTGTAATTAAATAATTGAGAGATGAGCACTTCTACTATAAATAGAGGTGCTCACCTCTCATTTTCTTCATGCTTTCTTTCAAAGTTCTCTTGTAGAATTTGAGAGAAATTGTCTTGTGTGTTTTATTTTTTAAGCTTTATTGTAATTTTTTTTTCTTTCGGTAATAAAATTATGCATGTTTTTTTCAAATCATGAGTAGCTAATTTCATCATGTTGGGGTAAAGAGTGAAGCTCTTAATAGGAGAATATAAATTAATATTATTTATATTATAATATATAAATTGTAATCTGAATAAGTAATTTAAATCTGGATTAATTATTGACAAACTTTGTTACCGCCTATATGGCTGGTTTTATTTTTTTGGCATAATTGAGTACGTAAATTGACTTTTTATAGATAAATATTATCACCGTCTATGGCTGGTTTATATATTTTGGCATAATTAATTCATGAAGTAAATTAACTGGGTAATAATGAAAATTTGTATATTATAAAAAGTAAGATTTCTCTATATTTGAAATATTAAGACTAGATCTCCTAGCCCCAGTAATTAATTTATTGTTGCAGTTCTATTTAAAATTTTCCATCACTTCAAACAAATCCAACATTTTTATTTCATTCGAATTGTTATTTTATTTTACTAAATTTATTTCCAGTAGATCAATCTCGGACTTACCGGGTTATTTTATTATTTCAATACTCTTATACTTGAGACTAAAGAACCATTAGTATTTTCTAGTGTTTGTATTGGATCTGAATTAGTTGAATCGTTAAGAAATTTATTTTCAACAAATTTCGCATCTCTTGATTCAACAATGACATTGGAATCCAAGTCCAAAAAATTTTCTGCATATCCTACAAACAAACTTCTTAGAGCTCTTGGCCCTAACTTTATTCTTCTTGGATCTGGAATTTTATAAGAAGTTAGGTATCCCTAAACTCGAAAGTAATTCAAATTTGGTTTTCTCCCTCTCCATAATTCATAGTGAGAAACTTTAGTTTTCCTTGAAGGAATTCTATTATGCACATGACAAGAAGCAAGCAAAGCTTCACCCCATAAATTCAAAGGCAGTTTTGCTTTAGTATCATGGAATTTACCATATCTACCAAAGTTCTATTTTTTTTTTCTGCCAAATCATTTTATTGTGGGGTATATAGAGCACTTGATTGATGTATGATTCCTTGCTCTTCACAGTAAGATGAGAATTTATTTGAGAAATACTCACTTCCTTTGTCACTTCACAAGATTTTAATTTTCTCATTTTTTCTGATTTTCAATTTATGTTTTGTATAATTTGAACAAACTGAAAGCCTCATCTTTCGTTTTCATCAAATACACATATGTGAATCTTGAATGATCATCAATAAAAATTACGAAATATTTATTTCTATCCCGATGATGAGTCTCTTACGGGGACACCCTCTGAAAGTTGGGGAAATTACAAGGATGAGTACTAGGAAGGAAATGAACTCCAGGAAACACAGCCAAAAGAAGACCGAACATCACATATATCCGACTTACTTTCTCTTTAACCAGAACATCCAGCTGGATATGCATTTAAGGCCCTAATTTTGGCCGGACATGATATAATTGTCAGGGAATAAGTAGATTGTCAATAATGAAGTTAAGATACGTGATTACGTCCGGCCGAACATATAATTCAAATAGAATATCTGGCTGGACATGTATTGAACTGTCAACACACGTGCAAAATTAAATTAGTTGGAATCGCGAGCTTGATTACGTCCAGCCGGATATACATCTCAAACACTAAATCCGACCGGACATAGTTCGAGCTGTGTCTGACGTTTTGATTGTCAATCACTCGTAACAGATTGGAGGAAATGAGGGATCCTAATATCCTCTTCTTATTTCAGAACCATTCTTTGTTTATAAATTGGGGGGGCACTTTTCTTATTCACAAAGGAGGATTCGAAGATTTTTTTGGAGAGGTTGGTTGGGGAATCAACCTAAGAGAGCCTTAAAAAACCCTAAAACAATAACCTTGAGAGATAAAACAACACAAAGTCTTGGAGTTCCCTCCCCTAGTGCGAATCTGGAAACTATCTGACTTTCAGAGACGTCTTTCGAGCCAGACTACATAGAAAATATATGACTTAAGGGCACCATTTTATTATTTATACGCACCCTTTTATTATTTATGTCACGTCCGACCGGACATACACATACATCCGATCAAAGATAGATATATCCGGTTGTGCTCACTGCTTTATGTATTTGATTGCATGTTTAGCCATTTTTTATGTGACACTCGTCATCATTGATCTATGCATGTTTAGTTGTTTAATTCTACTATTTTAGTTAATGAAATGTATGTGTTCGTTTTATTGTCCAAGATAAAGTTGATATGCATGATTAATTATTGCGCTAGGTTGCCTTATACGTGTTCTGCTTACTATATGATCTATGAAATAAGTCCTGCTAGAATTATCCCATGTCCGGCTGTACATGCATGATATCCGGCCCTGTGATCCCGTGATATATATGATGGAAATCCGGACGTAAGTTCCATAACCGATTCCGAATGGACAGTAATATTATTTGCACTCATGATACAACTCCACGTACCACTAGGAGGTGATCATTTCATTATTGTTACATTTAGAATACATGATTATTGCGCCTGTTATTGCATATGTATGTTTCTGCGTTTTTGTAATACGTAACATATCCGGCCAGACTCCCAGCAAGTTCGGCCGGACATGAAGACTGAATGTTATTCTTATTTTAGTGAGAGGAGTGCTCGGAGTTAGCCAAATTCTTCTCGAATAGAGTATGAACAAGCTTCACATGTAAAGGAGAAGGCATGATAACAACAATACTCATAGTTGTAAGGCATGCTAGTAAAAAAATCGGCGATTTCTAGATTGAAAAGAAGGAGGAGAAAAAAGACATTACCTTTAACAAGAATTACGATTAGGATTTGGGTGTAGCCATCGTATGTGTCTTTCTCACGATGTAATGAGTTTCAATTTTGTGTGTGTTTCAATTTATAGGATTTTAATTTTTTGCTCTTAAAATTGAACTTTTAGATTCTCTATATTAAGTATATATAATCATAAAGAAAAAACAAATTAAATAGCTTATTGGTCCAATGGAAATGTTTTAAACATAAGTTCTTGGAGGGTCCAAGGTCTTCGGTTCGAGACTCAAGTGAGTATATTTTGTATAATTTTTTTTTAAAAATTTTTGATAAATTTTATTCTATCATAAATCTGTCATAAAATTTGTGGCAGATAAAATTTCCGTGATAAAACCGTCATAATAATTCATGATAAAATATATTATATCATAAGTCCGTCATAAAATTTCGTGATAAAATATATTCTATCATAAGTCCGTCATAAAATTTCATGACAAAATATATTCTATCATAACTCCGTCACTTCGTGATAGACAAAATCTCTATCATATGTCCGTCATAAATTTTATGATTGACAAAATCTTTATCATAAGTCCGTCAAAAATTTTATGATAGACAAAATCTCTATCATAAGTCTATCACAGACCTTCGTGATAGAAAATATTATGTCATAAATTTCCTAACAGAAAATATTTTGTCATCAGTTTATCAGAATATGTGATAAAAGAGGTTTTTCTTAGAAATTGTCATCTGTCGAGGTAGGCTTATTTTCACGTAGTGTATTATGCATATTAAGTTAGGTGGATTGCCATTAAAGCCCATAACTTTGGAATATAGGGCATGACAGCACGTGCTATGGAGTATCGGTTTAGGGATCATAGTATTTCCATTCTATACTTTTGTTGATTCGTGGATTCCAGAATAAATCTTCTTTGGAGTGAGTTGATTTCGGATTGAACTTATTTCGAAGTGACGTCACTTCAGAATATCACTACTCTGAGTTGTCATGAGCTAACATCCAAGTTTCTTTTGGGGTTGGAGATTTTCGAAAATCATCCTGACATCGACAGTCTGAAAGTACTGCACATCTAATAGTACCATGACAAATGCCATAATTTTATTGGACATTTCTTTATATAATGCAATTCCACTAAAAAAAACTTGGTGGAAAAGATAAATTACGACACATGACCTATAAAATAAGGGTGAGATAATGCACTACTCATATAAGCTTCATATTTGCGTCCCAATAGAACTTCTACAACTTAGTAAAACGTGTCCCGGATTTTAATAAAAAAAAAACTCAAGAGAGACAAATATCTATGGTCATAATCTTCTTTCATAAAAAAGTAATTCAATAGATAAGCAATTAAGCATTGCGTGGTTGGCCGACATATTAGCTATAACGAACAAGCAGCCAAAATACAACTCAGCAAATTTATTAATTTCACCAACTATTTCAACTAGAAAATTTATTAATTAAGCAAATATAAGTTTGCTCACTCACTCA
>SKCR01009039.1:0-44992 GCA_019454045.1 Zanthoxylum bungeanum
CTGTTGGCCTGAATTGTTGCTCCATGAAAAATTGGGATGATTCCTCCACCCTGGGTTGTAGGTGTTGGAATATGGATTGTTCCCTTGTCTGTTGAAATTGCTGTCATAATTCACCGTTTCTTCAAGTTGGTTTGACTCTGGTGCTCCTCCATATGGTGAACTTGTGGATCCAGTGATGTTCACAACTTGCGTGCTAAGTTTTCTAGACATTTTCATATCTGATCCAGCCTGATATTCACTGCTGTGTTTGCTCCAACTTCATAAATTCCTGCAATTCTTTGGATCATGCTCCTTTCTGTTGGCCACAAGGAATTGTTGTTGGCCATTTCTTCGATTAGGTCCCAGGCTTGATCTTCTCCTTTTGCCATCAAGGCTCCTCCAGCAGCAGCATCGATTGTGGTTCTCATTATTCCAGAAAGTCCATTGTAGAAGGTCTGAACTTGTAGCCACTTTGGAATCTCATGGTGAGGACATTTCTGGAGTAAATCTTTGTACCTTTCCCAAGCTTCGCAGAGGGATTCTGAATCTTGTTGTACAAAGGATGTGATGTCATTCCTCAATTTTCCGGTTCTGGTTGGTGGAAAGTACTTTGCAAGAAATTGGTGGCTAAAGTGTTCCAAGTTGTGATAGAACCTGCTGGTAGTGAATGTAGCCAAGCTTTAGCTCTGTCCTTCAGGGAATATGGAAAAACTCACAGTCTCATTGCTTCTTCTGATGCTCTGTTGTAGTTAAAAGTGCCGCAAACTTCCAGGAAGTTGCTGATGTGGGAATTAGGATCTTCAGTTGCAGTCCCCCCGAACTGAACTGACTGCTGAATCATCTGAATGCATGTTTTGATGTCACACGCATTTGCTGGTAAGGGAGGAAGTACAATACAGGAAATGAGTCTGTCAACCACCGGAATGGTTCTGTCTCGAATGGGAATTGGTGGTGCAACGTTCAAAGGTTCAGGTTCCATGTTGAATAAAGCTTCTTGGCCCTCTCGCCTTTCCCTTCTCAACTGTCTGATGGTTCTTCAATTTCTGGGTCAAGCGGTCGGAGTTCAAAGCTTCTGGTTCGTCTCATGAAGTTTCTGAGAACCTGAAACACAAGAAAACAAAAACAATAAGTAAAAAGAAATTAGATACAAGTAACGTATCTAACCCCTAAACTAATAGTAAAAGATAAATAAGTCCCCGCAACGGCGCCAAAAACTTGACCGGCGTAAACACACACGTATAACGCAAGCGCACGTATCGTTCAAGTAGTATAAAAATATCGATCCCACGAGGACTTAATATCTAATCTATTAATTTTATGAGGTCCAATGATTACTAGTATCTAACAGGTTGTTTGATTGATTTGAAATGGTGACGATTCTAAATTTAAAAACAAGTAATAACATTGTTCGAAAGTAGATTTTAAGAAAATTAATATTAAAAACTATTCAGGGTTGTGATTTCTTCCAATATCATTTTAAAATGAAGTGGTTATCTTAAAGTTGGGTAATATATTGATTTATTAACCTGGAACACTAAATTATGTGTAAGCCTCTGTCGATGGTCAGACATAAATACCCAGTTTAACCCAATTGAACCATATGTCTATGTCAACCAAATTATCTGGATTCATTAAGTTTAAGTTCCAATTATGGCTACCCCCGCCCACAGGTATATTCCTATCCTGTAAGGAAATCTATTAAAGGGTTATCTATCCTCAAGGAAGATCGTGGGCTATTAAGTCTAAGGTCTTAAACTTAAAATCCCTCTGTCTAGTTCATTTTAGATTTACCAGTTCAATTTATTTTAATGGCCAGTTAATAAAAAGCATTAGGATTAAGACTCAATAAATAAACCTTTATATTACCCAAACTATAATTTAACCCCTTATAAACCGGTGATATTGGATTTCATCACAACCCCAGATAACTGGCTTAGTTACGACACATATTTACAGGTAGTAAAAACTTAAATAAAATAAAAGACATAAAGTAAAATACTAAAAATTAAATACTGAAAAGTAAATGCTGAAGTAAATCGCTGAAAAGTAAATTGCTGAAAAGTAAATAAAGTAAAATTACAATAAAAGAAAATGCTGAGGTAAAAGGATCCACTTTTATTACTTCTATTTTAGATATCTCCCTTAATATAATATATTAACTTTGCATGATAATTACCAACCAGCCATATAGGCGGTATCCAGATTAAGTCAAATTAATAATTAATTACCAACCGACCAATCAGGCGGTATCCAGTTTAGTCAGGTTAAAACCAATTTAAATAATTACCAACCGACCAATATGGCGGTATCCTCGTTAAGTCCGGTTTTAACTAGTTTATATATTATAATTAAGGGAGATTAATCTAAATATTAGTAATAAAAGTTTTACCTTTTACCCCAGCAAAGGGGAGTTACCTTCTCATTACTGAAAAGTAAAAACTGAAAATTAAATAAAGAAAAGTATTGTGCGTAAAAGTAAATTGCGGAAAGTAAAAACTGAAAAGTAAAGAAAATAAAGTGCGAAAACGAAAATTAATTACTGAAAGCTATAAATAAACAAACAAGATACAATCTTCTTAGTATTCTTAAGGAATTCCTTAGAAGAAAGTATGAATTTTACAAATGAAATGGCTTGGTATTTATAGGCAAAATTTTACCTCCATCAAATCATCCACCAAATCAATTATTAATTGCTCCACTAATTGCTCCACCAAATCCATTATTAATTGCTCCACTAATCTCTTATCATGTTTGGTGATGATTTGATAATTTTTATTATTTATTTATTAATTTATTTTTGCTTTGAAAATGATTGAAAGTGACTTTAATAATTACACACTACACACTTCTGAATGGTTCATCAATTTCGGGCATGAAATCTTCAGAATTCGAAATTATTTTGTCTTTAAAAGTTGTAGATCTTTGAGTCTTTTTTAATCTGGAACTTGAATCAGCTCAATCCGATATCTGAGTAAAACGTTATGCCTAAAATACGACAGATTCGCAAAACTGGAATTTCCAAAACTGCACTTCGTCAAAACGCCCTTTCAAGTTTCCAATCTCCAAAATTAAAATATCAAGTCCAATAATTGCCCTTATTTGACCCATATTTCGTCCTAAATGATTTCATTAAGTCCTAATATTATTTTATCTGCAAAATAAACTAAAACACATCAAAACGTTCATCAAACCCGAGAAACTAAACAAAATATTAAGTAAAGGGGGCGGTAATATTGATATATTTTCCGCTCATCAATTGTCCACATCCAAACTTGGCCCAACCAACCCCATTAATCCAAATATAACCAAATTATCCCATTTAGTATTTTAGGACTAATTTACATTAATACAATATTCCAAATATTACATTAATCCAATTTAAGTGTAATTAACATAACTAATTAATTAATCTAACATTTCAAAAATATTAATTAATCTAATTAATCATGTTTATCATTCCAATTCATGTCCAACACAAATTGAAGAAAAATCAAGTCTCCAACAACATGCTTCTCACGGCAATGACAAGAAATTAACATCCAATTTGATTCCAATCCAATTAAATCAACATTCAACATATATTTCATGCCATTAACACATCCAAGTGTCAAAATTTAAAAAATCACCATGAGCTATTCTAGGGTAGTATTCGGCCAAGCTAGGGAAATTGGAGAAATTTGATCCAATCAATTTTTCAACAATCCAACAATGCAATCATCATCTAACATCAACCAACAACTCAATTTTGAATTTTTATGCTCCAAGAAAAAAAAAATCCTAATTAAAGTTTATGAACCATAGATTTCAAAATCATATTTAACAATGCTCTAGATACCATTGTTAGTCTCTAAGACAGGCCACAAGATCCTAAATGTGATTTTATGTGTGAAATAAACAAGTAAAGTGGCGGACTCACTTACATTGTATATGGAGAAATTTCAAAAATTTCTTTTGGATGAAGCTCCAAGCTCGTTGTTTGTGTTGTTTGTTCCTTGGGTGAGTTTCCCTATCACCTCAAATGACTCCTCCAAGTGCTAGCTTTCTTAAATTTTGAAGCAAAAATTTCACCATTAATGGAGAGAAGTTTCGGCCAAGCCAACGGGGAAAGAAAAGAGTGTGTTATGTTTCCAAAACTTGATAGTTGTGTGATTAAAGGAATGCATTAATTAAAGACAACTACTTCCATCAATAATTGACCATTGATGTAAGTCATGTGGTCCCACCACATTTAAATTCAAAATTTGTGTTGGCTTCCTCAACACACAACTAGACTTTGGTCCGGGTTCGTTTAATTCTGATTAAACGAATTTGTCGTCGCTACATAATTAAATCCAATTTAATTAAATAATTATGCCTCGTAAATTATTACGATAGTCGCTTACGAATTAATTCTATATTAATTCGTTCGCCCGAATTAAAATCCAATTTTAATTTCGTATTGAAATCTGATTTCAATTAATATATCCAATATATTATTTTAGCCCCAAATAAATAAATTAAATAGAAAAATTCAATTTAACTATTAAATTTATTATATCGATTAATTCTAAATTAATCGCATTCTCTCTTCTATACGAATTTAATCCCAGATTAATTCTTGCCGCAATTAATCCCAGATTAATTTTCTCTGTCATAATTAATCCAGATTAATTCTTTCTGAATCAAATATCATTGGTGAATCTTTGGGAAGCGACCTAAGAGATTCCTGGATATGTTGGCAGTAAATATGGTTATCGGACTATCCGAACACATGCGTACCCCGTACCATGTTCTCATCGATTTACAAGACATGGTTGGCTTCTAGCAAAGCATCGTGCCTACCCAATTCTCCAGAAATATTCACTGAGGAATATCATATGTATCAGGGATAGTAATACTAATATAATGTAATGTGTAATACGATCCGGTATCAAATGTCACATGCTAGGTCTAGGGCTGGCTCTATGTCTGCCCCGTATGAAGCATATATCGGTTCCCGAGTAACTAATCTCTGTAATCGGGAAGTCATGACCTAGTCATACTATCATGATAACTGCATCTTTTAAGAGTACTAGTTTCGTATCCTATGTGACCATCATCTCCATATGACTGAAGTGATACTCCCATCTTGACATCACATCCAATACACTACGATTCTCAGTAAACCCAATACAGGCGTACACAGAACCTGTTAAAGCTCCAGACGACCAATACTAAAGTAAACTGATTGTCGCAAGTAATAGCAACGTAAGTCTCAGGTTAAAGATCGCATACACCTACCCTGATTCGGATTCCCATAGACACATAGTCATACTACCAATGGGATTCCGAGTGGGTCTATCCAGAGCGAACTGTTCCCGGTACAACGGCTAACATAATCTCTTATTACACTTGAATGAGTATCTAATACCTAAATATATATGAACTATGTCGTTAAGCTTCCATAACACGCACAAGTGTAATACTAGTTTATTCCGCATTATCAATGTCCAGTCTCGATAATACTTCGACTAGGGAAATTTAATGATTAAACCGTTCATGGATTAATATTGTCTCATATGTTATTAATCCGATTTAACCATATGGACTTTTATCATTAATATATATCTAAGTAATTTAATTACAATAATGATAAAATAGTAATTTCCTTTTGTCACAGAGTTAATTTGTATAAAAACACAATGTTCTTTACAAATAGTGATGTTACGGGTCATAATTGTCCAACAGTGACTGCCATCAAAGTGTGGAGGATACCTCATATATCCACACTGGTATCTCAAGTTGAAGGATCATTATGCTCCCTCAACCCGAGAAGATTCTTATTGATGTTAGTGCACCATCTATTAAGAATCTTCAGTGAGTCGTTCAGTATTTATCCGATATAAATACCTATGTGTCTATACGAGTGTCTCGAGACTCATGGTTCATTGAAAAACCATTAGAATCCAATATTTCAATATATGACATGAACCGATCTCAGCAGGTATACTTACTGACCAAGTAAATGTAAACCTTGACTAGGAACAGTTAAAAAATGATATTATTATGATACTGCTTAATGTCAGTTGCGACGCTTTGGAAACTGTATCATAACCAATCATTCTATGGTCATTTACCTTATTACCATATAATAAAAGAATTTATATTATAGAAACTTTTTATTTTATTCATTAATAAAATATATACAAGGGTTTATACAGGGAAATACATAAGAAATTGGCGCTCAGAGCACCAACCCTAACAAAATCTCACACTTGCTCTAGTGCCAATATCGATTGTATCTAATACCCATCGACTCCACATGCTTATCAAATAACTTCGGAGGTATGTCCTTCGTGAGTGGGTCTGCTACATTATCTTCACTGGGAACTTTGCACACAACAATGTCATCTCATGACATAATCTCTCGAATAATGTGGTACTTTCGTTCCATATGCTTCGACTTTTGATGCGCCCTCGGTTTATTTACTTACGCAATGGCATCAGTATTATCACAGTGTAACGGAATCAGATTCTCGATACTCAGGATAACTCCCAGTTCTGTGATAATCTTTTTAATCCAAACAGCTTCTTTTGTAGCTTCAGAAGCAGCAATATATTCCACCTAAGTGGTGGAATCAGCTGTAGACCCCTATTTGGAACTTTTCCTACAAACTGCACCTCCGTTAAGGGTAAATATGAATCCTGATGTAGACTTTCTATCATCGGGATCCGATTGGGAATCAGAATCCGTATACCATTAACTTGCAGTTCCTTTCCTCTATACATGATAAACTTATCCTTAGTACCTTTAAGATACTTCAAGATATGTTTAACGGCCATCCAATGGTCATTTCCTGGATTGGACTGATATCTATTGGTTACACTAACCGCGTAGCTAATATCAGGCCTCGTACATAACATGGCCTACATAATGCTACCCAAACATGAAGCGTAAGGCTGATTAGACATTATTAGACATTCTAATCTTCTCATCTTTTGTTTGCGGACACATCTTCTTCGAAAGATGAATATCATAACTGAATGGTATATTTGATGTCTTACAGTTAGCAAAACTGTACCGTTCTAAGATCTTATTTATGTATGTTGATTGGGATAACCCAATAAGCTTCATTTCCCTATCCATATAGAGCTTTATACCTAAGATATAAGAAGCTTCACCCAGGTCTTTCATGGAGAAATTCTTACAAAGGTAAGCTTTGACGCTTTGCATCATTCATATATCATTTGATTAGGATGTCATCGACATAGAGAACCAAAAATATTATCATACTCCCACTGGCCTTCTGGTATACACAGGATTCTTCTGTATTCTTGAAAAAACTAGAAAATCTAATAATCTTGTCGAATCGAAGATTCAAACTTCGCGAAGCTTGCTTAAGTCCATAAATAGAGTTCTTAAGCTTACAAACCATGCCCGAGGTTTCGCTGGATACAAAACCCTCTGGTTGTTCCATATAGATTTCTTCATCAAGAAACCCTTCATCCTAGTCGACACCAGGTCGCTGCGTGTAACCTTTAGCTACCAGTCTGGACATAAAGGTTTCAACCTTTCCGTCAGGCACACGCTTCATTTTGTAAATCCATTTACTACCGATAGGAAAAATTCCTTCATGAAGCGGAACCAAATCCCAAACTTGATTCTGATGCATAGAGTCTAACTCTGATTTCATGGCCTCTTGCCACTTCGCGGAGTCGATATCCAACATCACTTCTCTATAGGTATAAGGGTCAGTCTCTTCGACTAAGAGAACATCCAGACTCTTTTCTTTTATCAAATACAAGCGTTCATGAGGTTTAGACACCATTTGGGACCTACGGAATGTGTGTGTTGAAGGCTCATCTATTTGAACTTCAGGTTCCTCCAATGGTTTGTTGGTTCCAGGTTGTACTTCATCAAGTTCAACCAGTCTATGATCACCTTCTTCAGACAAAAATTCTACCTCTAGAAATTTTGTGAAGTGAGCTACGAACACATTTCGATGCTCGGTATCATATAACAAATGTCTTTTCGTATTTGAAGGATATCCAACAAACCTAAGCTTTTGCCCTCGAGGCGAAAGCTTATCTTGCTGAGTCATCCTAACATAGGCAAGACAGCCCCAAATCTTAACATAATTAAGATTCGGTTTCCTACCGGTCCATATCTAATACGGAGTGGTAGGAACAGCTTTTGAAGGAATCTTATTCAAAAGATGAGCACTAGTTAAAAGAGCATAACCCCATAAATAATAGGGCAAATCTCTAAAACTCAACATCGATCGAACCATATCCAATGAAGTCTGATTTCTCCTTTCGGACACTCTATTATGCTGTGGAGTACCCGGAGAAGTATATTGAGGGAGAATCACGTTCTCTTTTAAATAATCGGTGAACTCACCACTCATATAATCACCGCCTCGATCATATCGAAGACATTTAATATATTTACCAATCTGTTTTTCTACTTCATTTCGGAATTCTTTGAACTTTTCAAAGGTTTCCAATTTCTATTTCATCAAATAAACATAACCGTACCGTGATATATCATCGGTAAAGGTAACGAAGTATGAAAAACCAATGTGAGAAGTGTGACTCATGGGACCGCATACATCAGAATGTATTAGTTCTAATAAGTCAGCGGCTCGGTGTCCTACACGCGAAAATGGGGCTTTGGTCATTTTGCCCCGAATATAAGATTCACAAGTTGGATAAAGTTCAATGGTAAGATCCTGTATCAAACCATTCCTAACCAACTGGGTTAGGCGTTTCACGCCTATATGGCCCAACCTCATATGCCATAGTTTAGTATTATTTATATCAGATACTTTACGTTTATTAATTCCAGCATTAAAAATATCTGGTGAGGTATGCAAAATGTAATAACCATGCTCATTTGGACAAACAAGGATCTGAACATTATATCTATCATATAAATATAAAGAATGATTCTTAATATTTACATTCTATCCTTCAGTATCTAATACATAAAGTGACACAATGTTCGCAACACATCCTAGTATAAAAAAAAGTCATGCAACAAAAGGCTCTCACTGGCTAGGGGAATCTCGCATAAGCCCACAACAACTGCATCCAGAGAGTCGCCACTCCCGAATCACAACTGCATATCCCCAGATTTTAGCCATTTACTTTCCATCAGCACCTGCAACGAATTGCAAATGTGAATTGGACAAGCAGAATCCAAAATCCAATTGGACGATATATCTTCACAAGCTAATGAGATATCAATAATGGGAAAACTAAAAGTACCTGAAGTATATGCTCTTTCCTTTCTGATCTGGGCCAGGTAATCAGGATAGTTCCTATTCTAATGGCCAATCTTGCTGCAGTGGTGGCATTTATATTCGGCAGCTCTCTTCGGTTTAGCTATCTTACCCTGTGTTGGAAGATTTGTACCCTTCTTTTTCTTACCTTTCTTCTTCTTCCCTTTCTGTTTAGATTGGGAGGAAGCAGGAATAGTAGTGGGTTTAGGAGGGCAAGTCGGTACCCCCTTCCTTAAATCTTCCTCCGCAGTTTGTAACATCTTATGTAGCTCCTGATAAGAACAGCTAATACCATTTATATTGAAATACATCACAAATTGGCGATATGATGGTGGGAGAGATCCAAGTATGACACTTCATCCTAAAGTATCATTCAGAGGGAAATTATAGCGCCTCAACTGTTCGATCAAATCAATCAGATGTAGCACGTGAGGGCTCATAGCTTGTCCCTCTTCAAGTTTTGCATGAAACAGTTCCATTGCAATTTTATGAACCGAGACCCGTTCTTGGTTCATAAAGGACTCTCACAGCCGCATCATCATAGTATATGCGTCAGGCAATCCAAAATATTACCTCTTAAGCTCCGGTGCCAAGGAACTGAGAATATATGATTTGACTCTTCTATCATCATCTCTCCAATTTTGGAGAGTCTCATGTTCCTCTGGTGTTGCATCATCTGCTATGGCAAGTGGAAACGGACCTTCTAACACATATTATATTTGCTCAGACCCAAGAAAAATTCTTAGATCCAAGTCCCAATCTGTAAAGTTTTCGGCGCCTTTAAGCTTGTCTGTATCAAGTATACGAGCAAAAGGATTAGAAGCAGGTGCCGCCATCGCAAATCTATTATATAGATAGTGAAAAACGGTTAGCAGACTAAACAGTTTCACATAATATAAAATAAAAAAAGCATAAATAGATCATGGATTTTTAATCTAAAAATGCCTCTCCCACTATTACATGCAAAACTGTAATCCCTAAACAAAATACAAACAAACAATTAATCAAATTAAATATAATAGTGAAAGGTGGATCCCATGAATATATTTCAGCTCACACCTTTGGCACGATCTCGCCTACGTATATTCATTAGGTAGACAACTCATTGTCAATCACTCAATAGTGACTTCTGGGTTCCGGTCCTGGTCGTTTCTCATTGTGACAACTTTGGCACATTCACAAGGAGGCGTACCAAGGTTAAACTTGTCAATGATAAATTCAAGATACTTGCGTAGTCCTGACAGCTTTGGCACGTACAGGATTTCCCATTTCGCTTGAACTTATCTAGTATCACATATACATCTGGTATGGATAAATTTCTATCAACTACACCATCACTACTTTGTCATGATCTCAGATGCATCCATAGAACAAATATCCACAAACCGTATTGACAAGACGGACCAAGAAATATGCATCCAATACATATTACTATTAAAACCTTATTATTTAGGGATTTTTCGCAAAGATGATACGTATTTAATTTAATCAAATTAAATAAATACAAGTACGTATAAAGTAAGAACATAATTAAACATTGAATTTAAAGGCATATTCATATCATGTGTCCAGGTTCATACCTGCTCTGATACCATTTTATTGGGGTTTTCGGTGGCAATTCGGGTAAACGCAGCGGAACGCGGAAAATCAAAATTTTCCGATTTCAATAATTTTTCTTGGGTAATTAATAATTTATTTTAATTACTCAATACTTAAAAACTGAAATTTTTACCCAAAAATCAGATTTTCCAGTAATTGCCGTTTAGCCCCCAAAACTTTGTATTTTTGTCATTTTAGTCATAAATTGTCAAATATAATTCTAATTGATTCCAAATCAATTCCAAAATGATTTATACATGTCTAATACATGAAAATACAATTTGAAAATCAAAGAAACTGATTTTCTAGAAATTGCCGAATGGTCCCTATATTTTCAAGAATTTATAATTTGATCATTTTTGTTCAAAACATGTCAAGATCAAATCCAAAAATTCCCAAATTTAATATACATCATATAAACATCAAATTACATCACATATATGAAATCCCCAAATTTGGAGTGGGTTATGAACCCTAATTTTACAATTTCAACAAATTGACAAATTAACACCAAATTAATTAAATCCAACACTTTAATTCAATTCACACAACACCAAACTAGTCTCACCATCATAAAACAACTCAAGAACAATTCTAGGTCATTTATGAGTAGCTAAGTAACTCTAGAATGACAACAACATTATCAAATAATGAAAAGAAAACTTTATTACACCTAATAAGTATTATTTGAATTCATACATGCTTACATCTTTCTATCAAGCTTCCAACCACCAAAATACATCCACAAAAGAGTAGAGAAGAAACTAAGCTACATATGTTGAAGCCTAGTATGTTGATTTTCCAAGCTTTTTCTTCTTTTTCTCATTTTCTTTGTATTTTGATATTAGGGTTCTTGAAATTATGAAACAAAAAAAAAATAAAACAAAACAAAGCTTATATATTTTTTCTATCATTACCGAAATATCAAGAAAAAATACTAGCCAAGTGTTTTAATTTTTATTTTTTAAAAATGGAAAATGATTTAATAATTTATGGTAATAAAACATTAAACACTTTAATGTTTATCACTAATAAACCAATTAAATCATGCCAATTAATCCAATCAAAATTGGCCTATTAATCCAATTAAAAAAATACCATTTAACTTACTTTAAAAGTAAAAGATATTTATTATTTAATTTATTTAGTTATTCAACATTTGAATAATCAAATAATTAAATATAAATATCTTAAATATATTGTAGGACACAGGACCTGGGCGACGCCGTTTCTAGGCTCGCGGCACTAGTTTGGGAAGTACTGAATAACATGGAGTCGCCACCCGGTGTGAACCGGGACAAAGATTTAAGGCCGCACTCACCCCTCGCAAGGGAAGACCTCAAACCGTTGGGTTCGGAATGGTCCCTTACTTATGTCACTTGTAATGAAAGGATTTATGTAATAATTTAATCAAGCTTAAGTAACACTTATTTCCAAGAGTATCATGCTTCTAAATTCTCATGTGTAAAATAAGACTTATGTACGCATTTCACATATATCTTACATTTAAATTTGCATGCTTAACGTATATCAAGATAGCAACTAACATACAACTTTACTTGCATATCACATTCAGGAAAACACAAGCACACATATTAACCATACAAGCACACATGTTAACCATACAAGCACACATATGGGCACTTTTCCAAGCGTGGTACGAATTGGAATTGTAGCCCAAGTACAGACCGCACTACCGTCCATTCGGAATCGGCTACGGAATTTACGTCTGGGTTTCCATCCGATATACCGCAAGAAATAATACTCAAATGTTATCATGACACAAGCATATGAATGGTAATACATCAACATATTTGCATTTATACATGTGGAGATAGCTACTAGGAAAAATATGCATGAAATCTAATGAAAAAGACTCAGTTCAGTGTGTTCGCGGTGTCGTTGTAGCGTTCGAAAAACGCGTTCGAACGGAAATGAAACAGAATGCTCACGTTCGAGTAGCGTTCGTAAACGCGTTCGAACGGAAATGAAACAGAATGCTCACGTTCGTATGGCGTTTGTTAACGCGTTCGAACATAGATGAGACAGAATGCTCACGTTCGTATGGCGTTTGTTAACGCGTTCGAACGGAAATGAGACCTGACACATGATAAGGCAAAAACACATGCGCGTTCGAGTTGCGTTCGTAAACGCGTTCGAACGGGAACAGACCTGATGCATGAAATGGGACGCAATACATAAACACAAAATAAAGAGGCGCGGCGAAGTACTGCCATAAAGGTGACCTTTTGGGGCTCTTGATCTCTCAAAGAGAGGACCTTTAGACCAACATACTAAGCCCATGCGCGTCACATCACACATACAAGAATAGAACCAATCATATCAACCAAGTATGCCCGATTGAACACATCTGACATCCAATCTGAACACACATCAACCGGCGCGGCAAAGCATCGTGGTGTAACGGGTTTTAACCCCTCCCCATAAGGGATCTTTCATTCCACTTACTAAGCCCATGCGCTTGATTGAACCATACATAAAAGATAAACTCAATAACATCAAACTAAGTATGCCCGATTGAACGTATCTCGCATCCAACCGAACACACATCAACCGGCGCGGCGAGAAGTAGTGTCACAAAGGTGGCCTTTTCGGCTCTTTGTCTCCCAAATGGAGGACCTTTGAACTAACTCACTAAGCCCATGCGCTTGGTTGAATCATGCATAACTAAACAACATATTGAATTCAAGTAAAGAAAACTAAATAAACAAAAGCAACACAACAAAAGAAAGATGGTGCCGTTTACCCAAGCGGTACGTGGAGTTGTGGCCCGAGTACAGATCATATTACCGTCCATTCGGAATCGGCTATGAAATTTATGTCCGGGTTTCCATCCGATATACCGCGAGAGTTGACACATCTCTCATTCATCCGATACCCACAACATACATCATACACACAACGGATACCACAAATACAGAAAATATAATCAAAATAAATGACCAGAAAATAAAATGAGAATAAGTGTGAAAGATACCCTCAGGTCTAACCTTTTAAGCCGTCTCTCGGACTCGCGTTCCACGGAAATCGAAAGGGGGTAAAGCTCCGCAACTTTCTGGTCCACGTTCAACGTCTTAACGTCTTGTTCACTGTTTTCGCTGTTTTTACTACGTTTTGCTGCTGTTTCCTCGCGGGTTTCTGCTTTGTTTCAGGCACGGGCCACCTGTTTAACGTTTCAATAAACTATTCCAAGTTTGTGTGGGTTCTTAGTGCAATTATATGTGATTATTTTTAAGATTATCTATGCAGTTTTTATGTTACTGTTTTTTAAGGATTTGGGCTACTGTTTTAAGGTAATCTAGGGGTTGTTTAGGCGTGTTTTAGGATTCGGCTAAGGGGGTTGTTGGTGCTTTAGATTCGGCTATGGAGGGTGGTTGTAGATGCTTTGGATTCGACTATGGAGGGTGGTGACTTGTGGTGGTTTCTTTGTTTTCTTTCTTGTGTATGTGTGAAGTGTTTTCTCTTTTGTTTAGTCTTGGGTGTGTAGAGAGAGTCTAGAGAGATTTCGAGAGAGTTTGGGTGTGAATTATATGTCCAGGAGAGGATAGCTTTGGTTAGGGGTTGTTTATATAGAGAAGGGTTAGGGTTGACAAGGGAAGGGATTTTGTGCATTTAATTAGGATATGATTTAGTTTAAACAAGGAAATCAAAGGATTGAGGGGGGGACAAAATATTTAATTTAGGAAGTTGCAATATTTAAATTGGTGTATATCTTATTGAATTAGGAAGTCAAATATGTGATTGGCTTTAATTGGTTAAGATTGATTTTAATTAGGCAAATCTTATTTTTAGTTTTAGTATATAATATATTTGATTTATTTATATTAGGCATGATTTTATTTTATGTTTTATTTAATTGGTAAATGATTTAAATATTTTATTTAATGTTTAATATTTATTTATTTAATTTGGGATGTGTTTTATGGGCTTTGGGGAGCTAAATGGGCTGGGGTGTGAGGCTAGCAGCAAAACCAGAATTACCGGCTCCGTTCGAACGCCTCCTCGCACGCGGCACGAACGTCCGCAATCTGCACGAGGTTCGAACGAAGTAACGAACGCAGCACCAACGAAGACAGTGAGCTTCTTGTTATCCTGAATTCCCCTTCCGATATCCGTTTCCCGCGGCTTTCGTGACTCAAAAGGTAGTGCCTCCAAATGAGGCTCATCACCGGGTTTCACATGCGAAAATGCAATGCCTACAGTCGCCCCCACTTTGATGGGACTTGTGCAGTGTGTGACTTTGAACAATCCTATCAAAGTTATGCAATGCATTTTTACTTACCTGGCTCGCCAGCTGCCACTTGACTTACCATGTGTTGAGTTGATTTGTGTGGTGAGGTGCTGCGACCTCTGGTTCATTCCCGAACCGTGTTGTGATGTGGTCCATTCCGAACCGTGCTTCCATTCTTGGAGTGCCATTCCCGGCTTGTTCATTCTCGAACTGTGTTAAGATGAGGCTTTATTCCTCCCGAGCTTTATTCCCGAACTGCTGAGGTGAGGCTTTATTCCTCCGAGCTTTGTTCCCGAACTGTGTTGAGATGAGGCTTTATTTCCGTACTGAGCTGAATGCAGGCTTTCTTCCTGAATTGTACTGAATGTGGGCTTTATTCCCGAGTTTACTGGACGTAGGCTTTCTTCCTGAATTGTATTGAATGTGGGCTTTATTCCCGAACTGCACTGAGTGTGGGCTTTATTCCCGAACTGTGTAGATGAGGCTTTATTCCTCGAGCTTTATTTCGAATTGTTGAGATAAAGCTTTATTCCTCCCGAGCTTTGTTCCCGAACTGTGTTGACATGAGGCTTTCTTCCCCTTGAGCTTTGTTCTCAAACTATACTGACATGAGGCTTTATTCCTCCCGAGCTTTGTTCTCTGATCTGAGCTGACTGTGTGGCTTTTTTCTTGAACTGTATCGAATGCAGGCCTTCTTCCTGAACTGAACTGAATGTAGGCTTTCTTCCTGAACTGCACTGAGTGTGGGCTTTATTCCCGAACTGAACTGGCATGAGGCTTTCTTCCCCTTGAGCTTTGTTCTCAAATTATACTGACATGAGGCTTTCTTCCCCTTGAGCTTTGTTCTCAAACTATACTGTCATGAGGCTTTCTTCCCCTTGAGCTTTGTTCTCAAACTATACTGACATGAGGCTTTCTTCCCTTGAGCTTTGTTCTCAAACTATACTGACATGAGGCTTTCTTCCCCTTGGGCTTTGTTCCCTGACTGTGTTAACTGTGGGCTTTGTCCCCGAACTGTTACTGTAAGTCGTTCATTCCTGAACTGTAATCGTGAGGTGGTTCATTCCCGAACCGTGCTTCCATTCTTGGAGTGCCATTCCCGGCTTGTTCACTCTTGAACTGTCCCTTCCCGGACCATATCTCCATTCTCGGAGTGCCATTCTTGGCAGAACTGATATGATGTAATGTGGGCCTCGACCCTGGGACTCATTCCCAAACTGTGTTTGATGTGGGCCTCGACCCTGGGACTCATCCCAAAACTGATGTTGAAGTGGGCCTCGGCCCCAACTGCTACTGACATGGGCCTCGCCCCCAGATTGATGCTGATGTGGGTCTCGACCCTCGGATTCATTCCAAAATTCTGCTGATGGCCTCGACCCTGGGATGATGTGGGCTTCGCCCTAAACTGATATTGATATGGGCCTCGCCCCCAGACTGATACAGCTGATATGAGCCTCGCCCTAAGGCTGATACTGATACGGGCCTCGCCCCTAGACTGATACAGTACTGTCGATGTTCCTGATTGGTTGTCTTTTGACGCTTTCTTTTTTTTTTTTCTTTTGAAACCTGTTATTACAAAACAGAACAAACAAAAAAAGGATGCAAATATGTTACGTGTATGCATGCATGCGTGAATGAGTTTCCTATCTCGTTGGGTTAGGTCTTCCGTCGATTCCATTGATGACCATTCTTCTCTTAGGGAAAGTACCATTTCCACCTGTCTACCCTGATTTGTTCCAGGAACCCGTTTCTTTCCAAGTCTAACAGTCCCACTGTCTCCATTTCCCAATTCCTGAATGGCTAACTTATCTTTTCTGCTTGCTTCTTTTGAGGATTCCCTACGCTTTGAGCATCACATTACCAAGATTGAACACACTCATGTTGCAAGTTTGAAAGTAATAGTCTTAGGCAGATAAATAAAATGGTCGCCTTTATTATTGTTAAGGAAACGTTCGAACAGGTAAACAAAATCAATGTCTTTATTAAAAGTGCAAGATAAACTAGGAGAAACAACAGTGCCCTCTTCTTCAGCCCATGGTTCTTCACTATTGTTATCCTTATTCTTATGAAGCTGAGTGGTTGAGAGTTTGGAGGACAAGGGTTTCGGGTAGGCCAGAGTTGATCATGTAGTTGGGTAGGGGATTTCTGTGTGCGTTGGGTTGTTCTTTCTCTGGGTCGGGTATTGTATGGGCATCGATGAGGTTTGGATTTCATGTCTGAGGCGGGCGCAGTTGTCGGTGTCATGGCCTTTTTCTTGGTGGAAGTGACAGTATAAGTTTAAGTTCATGTGAGGTGGCACAGGATTTGGAATGGGCCTAGGTTCCAAAGGTTTTAAGAGTCCTTGCGCCTTCAGCTTTTCGAATACCTTTGAAAGAGGCTTACCAAGGTTAGAAAATCGTCTGTTCTTAACGGCAGTGACCTCAGCAGTAGCAGGCATAGTCCCTGAATGTCCCCCAATATTCCTTCTGTTCTGTCCATAAAACTTTCTGTTCTCGGCTTCCTCCTCCTCAATATCCATAACTGTCTCCCTCAGCTGTCGAAAATCAGTAATCATCGAAGTCATTCTCCTCAGTTTTCCATAAATAGAGGGCTTGGTGCCCTTGATGATCATTTTGATCTGGTCCTTTTCTGAGGGCCTAGTCTGCATCTTCAGAAGCTGGCTCCTCCAGCGGTCCACATATTCCTTGAAATTTTCCTCCGGCTTCTGCTTGATATTTTCTAAGTCACGGAGTGACAAGTCAATCTCCAGGTCCGTGACATATTGCTTTAAGAAAGCATCAGCTAGCTCCCTCCAATCTTCCTTAACCTGCTTGTCCAGGTTATGGTACCATACCACAGGTGCCCCCTCGAGTGACATCCCAAACATTTTCTGTACCTGGCGCTGAGACAAGCCAACTGAACTCATAACAGACACATACTGACGGAGATGCACCCTCGGATCTCCATTCCCATTGAACTTAGCCAAATCCGGCATCTTAAACTGCGCTGGCAACTGCTCCTCAAACTTCATTGTCTCATAATCTAGCAAATCTTCATTCTTACCCCTCATCTTGCGGGGGTAACGGATTCAACCTGATCCCTGAGTTTCTGTATCTCGGCCTGGGACCCAATCACTCTGTCCGTTGCATACTCTGCCATATCATCATCAAAAGCGGGGATATCATCCCCCAACCCATTCGGAGGCTCCTCGCGCCTTACATTCTCAGAATTTCCCCCAGCACGGGGGACAGCCATATTTGTCATGGTAGTAGTCAAGGCTTGCAACTGTTCAGTGACCTTGGCGAGACCGTTTTCCAACTGATCCATACGGGATACCTCAATATCTGATTCACTCATGTCTGTTCCCAGTATTTTGATGAGTCTTCCCTTTTTTCTAACCCAACGGGAATCTATGATGGCTTTCAGAACACAAGGGTTAACATGATGTATGTATGCATGATGTGCATAAGAGGCATATAACATATAAATCATACTAAGTCAATAAAATTTTCAAACAAGTCGGCCCATTATCATTTTAGAAGCTTTTGGGCTGACTGTCATAAGAGTGAACACGTCCCAGTTTAAATGGCCCAACAAGTTCATATCTTATGGCAAGGAGCCCAACTAAATCCAAATGATAATACTCCGAACACAAGCACAAGGTGGCCCATCGACACTTAGACGCCTTTGGCCCAATAGTCATGGAATACATTCTTGTCCCAGTTTAAATGGCCCAACAAGCCCATATCTCATGACAAATGGTCCAAATGGATCCAAACGATGATGTTCCCAAACACAAGCATAGAAGGGAGATAATGCAAACATAACAATTTTTACATAATGGCCCATCAACATTTCAGAAGCTTTGGGCCTAATAGTCATACAGTACGAACTTGCCCCAGTTTAAATGGCCCAGCAAGCCCGCATTTCTGATAATAGTCCAACTGCATCCAAATGAGGATGGTCCATAAGCACATTCTCAAGGAAATAATTGTTACTTTAACCATACAAACCGGTCTATGGGTGGATTTGCAAGAGTATGGACAAAGGCTCTCACGGCGAAGGATAGCCCACAACTAGGTCTCCCCACTCAGGGTTCAAGCGACCAAGTGAGCGTATCCCTTTTTATACACTAAGGTACGTGCCAATGAGCTATGGTGTGTGACGGACTGTCAAATGGATTTCCCGTTGTAGATTCCCCAGAGGGAGGGAAGGTGGAGCGAGGCTCACTTAAATACCCAAGCCTCTTAGGCTCTTATCGCTTGGTGTCAGGAATAAACAACGAGTCCTCCAAATTAGTCCATCACAAAGGCTACGAGTAGATAGTCATGTAGGTATCCTCACAGCTTTTCCTTCTAGAAAGGTAGTGAGTGAAGGAAGACACCAAACCATTACCTAGCCTCAAAGTGCCCTTGATTAAACCCTCACTTATCCACTATAGACATGGCCAATTAAAACATAAATCCACTCATTACAAGACAATATTTCGGGGCCAATTCTCATGTCCCCAGTGGAGTCGCCAGACTGTAGGACACAGGACCTGGGCGACGCCGTTTCTAGGCTCGCGGCACTAGTTTGGGAAGTACTGAATAACATGGAGTCGCCACCCGGTGTGAACCGGGACAAAGATTTAAGGCCGCACTCACCCCTCGCAAGGGAAGACCTCAAACCGTTGGGTTCGGAATGGTCCCTTACTATGTCACTTGTAATGAAAGGATTTATGTAATAATTTAATCAAGCTTAAGTAACACTTATTTCCAAGAGTATCATGCTTCTAAATTCTCATGTGTAAAATAAAACTTATGTACGCATTTCACATATATCTTACATTTAAATTGCATGCTTAACATATATCAAGATAGCAACTAACATACAACTTTACTTGCATATCACATTCAGGAAAACACAAGCACACATATTAACCATACAAGCACACATGTTAACCATACAAGCACACATATGGGCACTTTTCCAAGCGGTACGTGGAATTGTAGCCCAAGTACAGACCGCACTACCGTCCATTCGGAATCGGCTACGGAATTTACGTCTGGGTTTCCATCCGATATACCGCAAGAAATAATACTCAAATGTTATCATGACACAAGCATATGAATGGTAATACATCAACATTTGCATTATACATGTGGAGATAGCTACTAGGAAAACTATGCATGAAATCTAATGAAAAAGACTCAGTTCAGTGTGTTCGCGTTCGTGTAGCGTTCGTAAACGCGTTCGAACGGAAATGAAACAGAATGCTCACGTTCGAGTAGCGTTCGTAAACGCGTTCGAACGGAAATGAAAAGAATGCTCACGTTCGAGTAGCGTTCGTAAACGCGTTCGAACGGAAATGAACAGAATGCTCACGTTCGTATGGCGTTTGTTAACGCGTTCGAACATAGATGAGACAGAATGCTCACGTTCGTATGGCGTTTGTTAACGCGTTCGAACGGAAATGAGACCTGACACATGATAAGGCAAAACACATGCGCGTTCGAGTTGCGTTCGTAAACGCGTTCGAACGGGAACAGACCTGATGCATGAAATGGGACGCAATACATAAACACAAAATAAAAGGCGCGGCGGCGAAGTACTGCCATAAAGGTGACCTTTTGGGGCTCTTGATCTCTCAAAGAGAGGACCTTTAGACCAACATACTAAGCCCATGCGCGTCACATCACACATACAAGAATAGAACCAATCATATCAACCAAGTATGCCCGATTGAACACATCTGACATCCAATCTGAACACACATCAACCGGCGCGGCAAAGCATCGTGGTAACGGTTTTAACCCTCCCCATAAGGGATCTTTCATTCCACTTACTAAGCCCATGCGCTTGATTGAACCATACATAAAAGATAAACTCAATAACATCAAACTAAGTATGCCCGATTGAACGTATCTCGCATCCAACCGAACACACATCAACCGGCGCGGCGAAGTAGAAGTAGTGTCACAAAGGTGGCCTTTTCGGCTCTTTGTCTCCCAAATGGAGGACCTTTGAACTAACTCACTAAGCCCATGCGCTTGGTTGAATCATGCATAACTAAACAACATATTGAATTCAAGTAAAGAAAACTAAATAAACAAAAGCAACACAACAAAAGAAAGATGGTGCCGTTTACCCAAGCGGTACGTGGAGTTGTGGCCCGAGTACAGATCATATTACCGTCCATTCGGAATCGGCTATGAAATTTATGTCCGGGTTTCCATCCGATATACCGCGAGAGTTGACACATCTCTCATTCATCCGATACCCACAACATACATCATACACACAACGGATACCACAAATACAGAAAATATAATCAAAATAAATGACCAGAAAATAAAATGAGAATAAGTGTGAAAGATACCCTCAGGTCTAACCTTTTAAGCCGTCTCTCGGACTCGCGTTCCACGGAAATCGAAAGGGGGTAAAGCTCCGCAACTTTCTGGTCCACTGGTTCAAGTCTTACTTGTTGTTCCATGTTGCTTACGGTTTACTCCGTTTTGCTGCTGTTTCTCGCGGGTTTTGCTCTTGCTGTTTCAGGCACGGGCCACCTGTTTAACGTTTCAATAAACTATTCCAAGTTTGTGTGGGTTCTTAGTGCAATTATATGTGATTATTTTTAAGATTATCTATGCAGTTTTTATGTTACTGTTTTTAAGGATTTGGGCTACTGTTTTAAGGTAATCTAGGAGGTTGTTTAGGCGTGTTTAGGATTCGGCTAAGGGTGAGTTTGGTGCTTTAGATTCGGCTATGGAGGGTGGTTGTAGATGCTTTGGATTCGACTATGGAGGGTGGTGACTTGTGGTGGTTTCTTTGTTTTCTTTCTTGTGTATGTGTGAAGTGTTTTCTCTTTTGTTTAGTCTTGGGTGTGTAGAGAGAGTCTAGAGAGATTTCGAGAGAGTTTGGGTGTGAATTATATGTCCAGGAGAGGATAGCTTTGGTTAGGGGTTGTTTATATAGAGAAGGGTTAGGGTTGACAAGGGAAGGGATTTTGTGCATTTAATTAGGATATGATTTAGTTTTAAACAAGGAAATCAAAGGATTGAGGGGGGACAAAATATTTTAATTTAGGAAGTTGCAATATTTAAATTGGTGTATATCTTATTGAATTAGGAAGTCAAATATGTGATTGGCTTTAATTGGTTAAGATTGATTTTAATTAGGCAAATCTTATTTTTAGTTTTAGTATATAATATATTTGATTTATTTATATTAGGCATGATTTTATTTATGTTTTATTTAATTGGTAAATGATTTAAATATTTTATTTAATGTTAATATTTATTTATTTAATTTGGGATGTGTTTTATGGGCTTTGGGGAGCTAAATGGGCTTGGGGTGTGAGGCTAGCAGCAAAACCAGAATTACCGGCTCCGTTCGAACGCCTCCTCGCACGCGGCACGAACGTCCGCAATCTGCACGAGGTTCGAACGAAGTAACGAACGCAGCACCAACGAAGACAGTGAGCTTGTTTATCCTGAATTCCCCTTCCGATATCCGTTTCCCGCGGCTTTCGTGACTCAAAAGGTAGTGCCTCCAAATGAGGCTCATCACCGGGTTTCACATGCGAAAATGCAATGCCTACATATATGTATTATATTTACATTAAATAATCAAAATAAATATATTAATATCAAATATCACAATTTTGACATTTAATACATGGATTCAATGGTAATTCTTCCTCTGAAAGAAGTATTAATAACATTTGTTTATCTTTTACCTAAATATCCCAAGAACATGTATTATCTTTAACCGTTAAAACTTATAAATCATCAGTATATTATAAAAGTTACCCTAGTGCCCTACGAGTATATCTCATTAGCGAGACTCTCTATGTTCAGGCATATCCGTCACGAAATCCAATTCGTGTCCATAATCTACCCACCCGTAAATTATGACGAACACAAATAAAATCTATGAACCATACAGGTCGAGATCACTGCATACGTATAATCCTTCCGTCACAGGTATCCGGATTATCCCAGAGATATAGATATAAACGTCAAATCTCTATAGGTATAATCTCATCGATGATTCTATTAGCAATCTCTTAAATAAAACTTAGAACTGATTTCTACAGTGTACCACGGGCCTATTGATTTAACAGATTGCTAATTTCATAATGGATACCTATGCTCTGTACACAGAACTGACGGATCCGATCTTGATACGCACATGATATCCTGAGGATCAGTCCATACCCAACGAGCAGGCGGAGGTCTGATCTAAATAGATCAGTGACGTGACTGTCATCAAAGTGTGGAGGATACCTCATATATCCACAGTGGTATCTCAAGTTGAAGGATCACTATGCTCACTCAACCCGAGAAGATTCTTATTGACGTTGGTGTACCATCTATTAAGAATCTTCAGTGAGACGTTCAGTTTTTATCCGATATAAACACCTACGTGTCTATACGAGTCTCCCGAGACTCATGGTTCATTGAAAAACCATTAGAATCCAATATTCTAATATACGACATGTGCCGGTCTCAGCAGGTTTACTTACTGACCATGTAAATGTAAACCTTGACCAGGAACAGTTAAAGAAAGATATTGTTATGATACTGCTCAATGTCAGTTGCGACACTTTTGCAACTGTATCATAACCAATCATTATATGGTCATTTACGTCTTCACCATATAATAAAAGAACTTATATTATAGAAACTGTTTATTTTATTCATTAATAAAATATATACAAGGGTTTATACAGGGAAATACATAAGAAATTGGCGCTCAGAGCATCAACCCTAACACTTACTAGGTAATGTTTAATCTTCTCCTAAACTATGTTCATTTGTGTATTAGATGCATGATAACATAGCTTAATGTTGAAATAAGGCTAATCAATTGTGTTAGGATAATTTAAAAATATAAACACAACATGCTTATGTATTAGGTCAAAGATGTTCATGTTAGACATTTAACAATTAATAAGAGTTTGGAACTCTAGATTAAAGCTTAAAGCTATGACTACCATTCTAGAATCACTTAACCACATTTGGGTGACCTACAATTGTTCATGAGGCATTTCTTATTGGGATTCTATTTTGGGTTGTAATTTGATTCAAAGAAATGCATATATATATTTAGAATTTATATATGTTTATTTTATAATAAGTGTTGTGGTTGGTTTTGAAATTAAAATTGTTTTGGGTAATTTTAAAAGTGTTTATGGGTTTTTTTTTTAGAAAATATATTTAAAAAAAATATTTTACTGTGTTCTCGGCCATATTGGCCGAGAGTTTGGGGCTGCAGCGCCCATTGCATGCTGCAGCGTGAGCTGCAAGCGTACTAGGTGCGCATGGGTCTGAAAATTTGGATCCGAAATTTTTTAAATTTATCCGGTTCTTATTTCGAATAGATTTTTCCGGATCCATATTTATTTCTGGTTTTCCCAAAAACACTTGAAAATAAAATATTGTATTTATCAAATTAAAAATACACCTATGTTAGATATCCACGGGTTAGACCCACTTCCGCTGCGCGGGGCATCGATCCGACCCTAAGGGTTCCACAAATGTCCCAACATAAGTAAGTTTAGTTGAGTTTCAGCAGATAATAAACGAGAGACAACAACTTCTAATGCAGACAAGGGAGATTTATGTAACAAGGAAGCTCAGCAAGATTCAAAGTCATCAGTAAGGGTCATAAGGAATTTAATTAGCCGTATGCGGTCATGGTATGCCGCATAATTAGTTGCATCAACAGTGCAACTCATAGATGGCTCTGAAAGAGGAAGTTGATCCCATATATTCTCCATTTGAGCAAGAAAATTAGTAAGAGGCTGACATTTCTCTTGTTTCAAAATATGCAACTTTTCCCATAGTTGATACTGACTAGAGAGATCAGAAGAGGTGTACCTTAATGCAAGCAGATCCCAAACTTCTTTGGCAGTTTCATAGCGGCCAAATTGATGATGAATGGCTGGAACCGAAGTATTCCGGAACCATGTCAGAATTTGGTGATTCTTACTGTCCCAATCCTCGAGACGGTCAGCGAGCTGTCCTTCAGTTTCATCAGTGAGCCAAGTGGGGGACTTGACATCTCCAGTAACATAGCGCCATATTTTCCGACCCTTGAGAAAACTACGCATTCCCTGAACCCAAAGACGATAGTTTGAACCTGTGAGGACGGTAGGAATGGGTTGCATAGCATCTAGTGTAAGATGGAGATTTATTTTGACGATTCTGAGGTTACCTTTGAGTCTGGAATGGTCGAAAATGGTGGAAATGACACTTTGTTGGTCAAAATCCGATACATGGACCAAAATATATGGTTTTAGAAGTTACAGGGGTCAAAGTACAATTTTAGAAAAGTCAAGGGGTCAAAATATAATTTTAATAAAGTACATGGGTCTTTCTGTAATTTACCAGGATTTTGCTGATGTGGCAGAGACGTGACACTGATTGTGTGCTGACATGGCGCTGATTGTCTGCTGACGTGGCAATGACTGTGCTGCTGACTGTTCGCTGATGTGGCACTGATTGTGTGCTGACATGGAAATGACTGTGCTGCTAACTGTTCGCTGATGTGCCGCTGACTGTGCGCTGACTGTGCGATGACATGGTGCTGATTGTGTGCTGACGTGGCGCTGACTGTGTGCTGACATTGTTCTGATGTGGCCGTCTTCAACCTCCAGTAGGCGCATGACACCTCCCTGGACCTCTGTTCAATCACTAGAAAATATCACCGTGTTCATCTCGACGCGAACAAGTTAATGGTATGCTCAAATTTGATTTTTGACAACTTTCTCGAAACTCGAATTTTCCGAACCGAGTTTCGCTTAATGCATTCTTTAACTTTTGGAAATAACCTAAGCTACTTATGCTATGTGAGAATTTATGAAGAAAATGTGTATTAAGATTCGCTTGAATTTAGAATCACAATGAGAGGCCTTTATATACAACTGTCATATTAAATACACAACTACCAACTACACACTACACAACTACACAACTACCAACAACCAACTATACAACTAACAATCAGAAAGAGAAACATTAACGCTAACAGAGATAATAAAAGAAGGGCACCGGAGAAAATCAAAGCAGAAGCTGTTACTGTGACTGTGACTGAGAGAGAAGAAAGCTCACCAAATTGAGTAGGTGAAGAAGCAAAATCTAATATTCATAATAATAATAATAATAATAGGCTTAATATTGTAGATGAGCTCTTTGATTTCTCCAATGAGGATCCTCTAAACTTGGAGTGGATTAGCAGGTTTGTTTGAGCTTGATAAGTCCTTTAAGTGCTACTTTTGAGGAAGTGTAAACTTTGTTTTCTTTGTGAAAATTTGAAGCAGTTCATGAAAATTAATCGAATGTCATGTGAATATTCATAATAGATATTGTAAAAATTTTAATCTATCATGAATCTGGCATTATTATTTCATGATGTGTCTGTCAGTTCTTTGCTTTGCTGTATAATGTGCTAAAATAGTAAAACAAAGCACTATCCCATGATTAGATAATCATCAACCAAATCATAAATGTAATATAGTGATTCTTCATTTAATAAACTTAGGATCTTCTGCTATGCTTGGTGGCAAAAGACTTAAAATTTAATTGTCAAATCTTGATTTTAAGTATAGGGGTGTATTTCTTATAAGAGCATGGACAGCCGAGACTTTTACCTGCTTCGTTTAAGCCCGGATCGGGTGGTTTGACGACGAAGTTTCCAACGTTTCAAAAAAAACAATTAGGACCTTCCCTTGAACTGTTGTAGCTGAAATCTTGTACACTGAGTCACTGAGTATCAACTTTATTTTCTTTGCTATAGCCTAATGGTTGTGGAGATTGGGAATCTTTTGTGGTAGAAAGAGTGGTGTGAGAGTGAGACTGCAGCAAAGTGATAACTAAAGTGATCAATAAATGATCAATAAAGTGACGTTGCTTTATTTCTATGCAGACGATAAAACTCTGCATGACCCGAACCTGAGAATTCTCATATCTATATAATAAAGGAGAATGATGTTGGAGGAAAGAGAGTGTATCCAACGGCTCTCTTTATGTGGCTTAATTGACGGCCCAATCATTTCATTGGTAATTGGAGGAAGAGAGTGAATTGATTGATGGAAAGGGTCAAAAAGTTTCAAATTTTCGAATTAAAAAATAGAACGTTAAAATAAAATCATTTGATTAAAAAAAAATCATTTAATTCTGCAACACTGTGCCATAGGCACGGGCAAATACTGTAACACCGTGCCGTAAGCACGGCCAAATACTGTAACACCGTGCCGTAGGCACGAGCAAATATTGTAACACCGTGCCGTAGGCACAGGCAAAAACTAGTATATATATATATATATATTATAAAAGATTATTATCATTTTACTGTTTTATAAATTGAAAAATAACAAATAGGTAGAAGAAATATTGGAGTGTAATATTTTATTATTCTATCTTTATAAAAATTACATTATACTACTATTATCTTGCATTTTACTATAAGAAATATCGATGTGTAACATTTTAGTATTAATAGTATAATGTAATTTTTATAAAGATATAACAGTAAAATATAAAATTTTATAAAAATATCATAGTAAAATGTAAGTAAGATATTATAGTAAAATATAATTTTTATGAAGATATAATAGTGAAATGTTATACCTCAATACTTTTTCTATCTATTTATTATCTCTCATCTCATTTATGAACAAAGTATTATACTATTATATACTATACAAAAGAAATTTTTGTAAAGATATAATAGTTGTGAATAATAATAATCATATTTAATAGCATCAAGAAAAGGAAAAAAAATCTTTTTAGACAATCATTCTTAGATTAGACCCGGTCGGCGGTTCGGTTCCGGTTCAGAACCGAACCAAACCGGCCGGATCCCTGTTCCACACTAAGTGGAACCGAAACGTAAACGGTTGGAACCGAAACCGTCCGGTCAGGTTCTGGTTAGAACCCTAACCGAACCGGTCAGGTTAGAACCATAACCGAACTGGTCAGGTACCAGAACCGATTGGAACCGGAACCTTCCGGTTCCAACCGGTTCGGTTCCGGTTCCGAACCGGAACCTTAGCCGGGTCTATCTCAGATGTGCTTAGTAGACCCCATGTCAATATCAAAAAAAACACGTGTTACATAAAAATTCAACAGAGTAGTGTGAATGAAGCAGCTATGATTACTGATTATGGATATTTGATGCAATCTAAGTTTTACTGATCAAACACTATTTTTGGAAACCGACCACTATATTACCTCATCCGGATTTAAACGGAGCGCGTAAAATCCTTAACTGTCACAGACTTTTACAAGAAACGCATCTCCTGAATTCGAACCCAGAACCTGAAGGTTACATTCTGAGCCTTACACCACCAAACCACGCCCCTCCGAAACTTAAATGATCAACACACTAAACATTAAACTCATATAAAATGCTCATAAAAAACACTGTTTATTTTGCAAGACACATCAAACTGAATTTGCAACATCAGGGTAGTTCAATGTTCCCACGAAACAAATAACCTAAAAGCAGTTGATGTATTGTGTATATCACCTGTAGACAACAGCACTATGCAACTTTAATAATGCAACAACCAGCTTATCAAATTGGCAGGGCATCTACAGCCATTACTGCATAAAGTTTCTGATTTACAATTCCATATAGCAAGCCCTAACTCTTGTCTGCCGGCTTATCTATTTACCATGTTGAACAATTATGACCCATAGCATCACTATTTGTAAAAGACATTGTATTTTTGTACAAATTAACTATGTGACAAATGAAATTGCTCTTTTATCATTTTGTAATTGGATTACTTGGATATATAAATGATAAAAGTCCATATGATTAGTACCGGATTAATAAGATATGAGACAGTATTAATCCACGAAAAGATTTAATCATTAATATCTCTAATCTTAGTATTATCGAGACTGGATATCGATAATGCGGAATAGACTAGTATTACACTTGTGCGCGTTATGGAAGCTTAACGGCATAGTTCTCATATATTTAAGTATTGGATACTTATACAAGTGTGATAGGAGGTTCTGTTAGCCGTTGGACCGGGAACAGCTTCGCTCTGGATAGACCCCTCGGAATCCCATTGGTAGTATGACTATGTGTCTATGGGAATCTGAATCAGGGTAGGTGTATGTGGCTCAGTAAACCCAGAAGAGGCGTACACAGAACCTGTTAAAGCTCTGGACGACCAAAACCAAAGTATACTGATTGTCGCAAGTATTAGCGATGCAAGTCTCAGGTTAAGACGAATCGTAGTGTATTGGGTGTGATGTCAAGATGGAAGTATCACTTCAGTCATATGGACATGATGATTACGCAGGGATACAAAACTAGCACTCTTAAATGCTGCAGCTATCGGGATAGTATGACTAGGTCATGATTATTCGATTACAGAGACTAGTTGTTGATGATCTGATATATGCTTCGTACAAGACAGACACAATTCCAGCCCTAGGCCTAGCATGTGACATCTGATACTGGATCGTATTACGCAATACATTGTATACTATGCCTGATACAGATTATATATTCCTCGTTGAATATTTATGGAGAATTGGGTAGGCATGGTGCTTTGCTAGAAGTCAACCATATCTTGTAAATCGGTGAGAACATGGTACGGGGTACGCACGTGTCGAATGGTCCGACAACCGTATTTACTGCCAACATATCCAGGGATCTCTTGGGTCGCTTCCCAAAGATTCACCGATGACATTTGACTCGAACAGAATTAATCTGGGATTAATTATGAGAGAGAAAATTAATCTGGGATTAATTTCGGCAAGAATTTATCTGGGATTAAATTCGTCAAGAAGAGAGAACGCGATTAATTTGGAAATAATCTGCAAAATAAATTTAATAGTTAAATTGGATTTTTCTATTTAATTTATTTAATTGGGATAAAATAATATATCAGATATATTAATTGAAATTGGATCTTAATACGGAATTAAAATTGGATTTTAATTCAAGCGAACGAATTAATTTGGAATTAATTCGTAAAAGACTTTCATAATAATTTTGCGATGCATTATTATTTAATTAAATTGGATTTAACTATTTAGCGACGGAAAAGTCATTTAGTCGGATTAAACGAACCGGGCCCAAAGTATATTGTGTTAGCCAACTTGAATTTGGAATTTAATTGTGTGGGACCCACAACTTCCATCAACTTTTTGACAAGTGATGGAAGTGGTTGGCTTGTATTTAATTCTCTTTTTCCAACACAATAACTAACTTTTTGAAAGTTAAGTCAACACACATTTTTGGATTAGTTTGGAACTATTCACTTTCTTCATATTCTCTCTCTTGGCCGAAACTTGCTTCTTCTTGGAGGAGAAAATTTTGTTTCAATTTTGTTCAAGCTAGCACTTAAATGAGTCAAAGAAAGGTGATAGGAAAACTCACCCTTGAGTTTGGAATTCATTTTCAAAGCTTGGAGCTTCCAACATCCAACAAAAATTTTGAACTTCTCTACCGATCAATGTAAGTCTTCCGTAACTTATTTTGATTTTATTCACACTAGAATCATGTTTAGGATCCTTGGCAAGACTTAGAGAACTGACAATGGTATCAGAGCCACCTAAACTTGATTTTAAATTCTAGGGTTCTAAACTTTAATTTGGGGATTTTGCTTGGAGTATGTATTTTCCTAAATTGATTGTTTGGTTGTGTTTATATGATGATGAATTGGATTTGTGCATCTTTGGATTTGGGAAAAATTGATTGGATAAAAAATCCTCAATTCCTTTAGCATGGCCGAATGCACCCTAGAAAGTGTTCATGGTGATTTTTTGAATTTGACAATTGGATATGTTAATTGGCATGAAATTGAATGTTAATTGTTGGTTTAATTGGATTGAAATCAAAATTTGATGTTAATTTCATGTATTGCCGTGAGCTTGAGCATGTTGGAATGAGTTGATTTTGCTTCAATTTGTGTTGGACATGAATTGACTAATTTAGCATGATTAATTGGATTAATTAGTGTTTTGGAACATTAGATTAATTGATTAATTGTGTCTATTACACTTTAAATTGAATTAATGTGTTTTTGGAATAATATGTTAATTTAATTTTTTATATTTGGGCTAATGGGCTTGGTTGGGCCAATTTTGGTTTTGGACAATTGGGTTGGATCCAATTGGGCCTAAATCCATTTCCATAAAGTCCAAATATTACTATTGGGCCTTTAAAAATTTAATTGGGCCTAATGGGCCTAAATTATTTTTTGGCATAGGGTGATTCCAAATTGGGCCTTGGCATTTTGGGTTTGATCCATTATGGCCAAAGCCCATGCCTAAAGAATTAATTGAAAGCCCATTGGACTTTAATTGAATAGTACTGGATGCTAATTGGGCCTTTGAGACCCATTAGTATTGGATTTGGAATCCAAGTCTAAAAGGCACTAAAATAAGTGTAATTAATTAATTTGAAATTAAATATGAATTAGTATTGGATACAATTTAAAATTGGATTTAAAATTGTAGTTCGATATAATTCAAGAATACTTACTTTGAGTATTTATTCTTAAACGAGTTAGGCTCGCGCAAATCAAATCGATGTATAAACATTGGATGGTCATTAATTAAAGATTAATTGATTGGATTAGATTGATTGAACAACATGCTTTGTGTGAATACTTGGATGTATTTATATGAATAATGTATATCGGGTGGTGTAGGCACTACATTTTTGCATGTGAGTCCCTATGATGAGTCTCATTTGGAGACACTACCTTTTAAGTCGAGGAAGTTGCGGGAAACGGTCGTCGGAAGGGAATCGGTATTTCGTTAGATTTTTATTCGCTTGTTTAGCTCCAGGCTCACTCGTTGGACCTCTGTTTTAAAGCACATTTAGCCTAAAAACACCGCAAACCATTTAACCTTAGCCCAAGCCCACCACCTTTGCCCACACGCCCAATGCCCTTAAAATACAACCAAATTAATTAAATCATACAACCAAATTAAATAAAATATTAATTAAATCAAATAAAATATTAATTAAATCATATACCAAATTAAATAAAACATTAAATAAAATCATGCCTAATTGAAATCAATCAACAAATTATATTCTTAATTAAAAATATTGTATTCCTAACTTAACAAATATCATGCATAAACAATACAAATTAAATATACTAACTTCCTAATCTAGCCAAGACATGTCTCCAACCAAATAATTGATTTCCTTCTGTGACACTAATTGGTCTCCTTCCTATTCAAATCCATGCAAACCCTAGCTTGTCACTATAAAAAAAGAGCACAAACTTCAACCTTTGCTCCGACCACACGCACGACAAAGACCAAAAAAATAAACCCTAATCACGTCTCTGACTCTCTCCCTCTCGGCAACAAACAAACCAAAAAATAAAAATAAAAAGTCTCGGCCCTCAATCTCTCATCAAAACCTGTACGCACAGACCCCACGTTGAAGCCACAAATATGTTGAAAATTAGTGTCATTAAACAGTAATATAAACATGCAAATCAAACAGATCAAACTACCAAAAGTGGATCTAGATGCAAAACCCTAAAACCAGTAAACTTGAAGACAAACCAGAAAATGGAGATTACAGAATTGTCCAATTCGAGATGATCTCTGTCCTCAAGAACTTATTGGCCCGTCACAGGTGCTATACGGTTTCGTATTGTCAACGTTCTCCCAGGATTACTTGGATGCTACTTGTACAAGGAGCATGTTGGATAATATGACCCATAGCGTCACTATTTGTACAGATCATAGTGTTGTTGTACAAATTAACTATGTGACAAGGAAATTGCACTCTCATCATTTGTGATTAGATCACCTTAGATATATAAATGAAGAGAGGTCCGTAAGATTAGTTCCTGGATTGATGAGATGATATGAGACAGTATCAGTCCAAGAAGGATTAATCATTAAATATCCCTAGTCGTAGTATTATCGAGACTGGACATCGATAATGCGGAATAGGCTAGTATTGCACTTGTGCGCGTTGTGAGGGCACAACAGCATAGTTCTCATATATTTAAGTATAGGATACTTATGCAAGTGCGATAGGAGGTTGTGTTTCACTGATGGTACGGGAACAGCTTCGCTCTGGATAGACCCATCGGAATCCCATTGGTATTATGACTATGTGTCTATGGGAGTCCGACATCAGGGTAGGTGTATTTGGTCTTAACCTGAGACTTACACCGCTAATGCTTACGAAAATCAATATACTTTAGTTGAGGTCGTCCAGGGCTGTAACAGGTTCTGTGTACGCCAATGCTGGGTATATTGAGAATCGTAGAGTATTGGGTGTGATGTCAAGATGGAAGTATCACTCCAGTCATAGTGGAGATGATGTCACGCAGGATACGGTATTAGTGCTCTTAAGTGCTGGCCGGCCATCGGGATATTATGACAAGGTCATGTATATCCGATTATAGAGACTAGTTACCAGACATCCGACATGTGCTTCGTACGGGGCAGACACATATCCAGCCCCAGGCCTAGCACGTGACTATCCGATACTGGGCCGATATACACAATACTTAGTAGACTACGCCTGATATAGATCTTAGATATTCTTATAAGAATATGTCCGGAGAATTGGGAAGACTTGGTGCTTTGCTAGGAGTCGACCTTGTCTCGTAAATCGGTAGAACGTAGTACTTGGTACGTACGTGATTCGGATACTCCGACGACCGTATTTACTGCCAACTTATCCGGGGATCTCATGGGTCGCTTCCCGATAATGCACCGATGACGCATAACTCGCACTCATAAATAATCCGGGATTATATAGAAGAGAGAGAAAATTAATCTAGGATTAATTACGGAGATATTTTATCTATGATAAAATATCGTCTAAAGAGAGAGAATGATTAATTTGGAATTAATCGGTAAATTATATATTCGATATATTAAATGAAATTAGATTTCGACGCAGAAGTAAAATTGGATTTTAATTCGGGCGAACGAATTAATTTAGAATTAATTCGTTAGCGACATGAATAGTGAATTCACTAGGCGTAATCATTTAATTACGACGCGACTGAAAAATCGCTAATTGGGAATTAGCGAACCCGAGCCCGAGTGTGATTGCGAGCGCATTCGTATTTCGAATTCGAGTGCGGTAACGCAAGTCACATCAAGCGTCAAATCATTCGTCACATCAAACGTCAAATCAAAAGTCACTTTGAGTGATGTGATTGATTGATGTGATTGAGTTGATTGATTGATAGACACACATTAAGTCACTTTAATAAAGTAACATTGAATAGTGATGGGTGTTGTTGGAATAGTGATTGGTGGTTGTGTAATTGATTTCCATTTACTTTATTTGATAAAATTAAATGGTAAATGCTTATTAATTTTTAAAAAAATATATAAAGCATTTTTGTAATTCAATTACTAACTCAACCATAACACTTCTCATTTTCTCTCCATCAATACACGCCCAAGGGGCTGTTTATCTTTCTTCTTCACAGCTCACTGCCGTGAGCTTCAAGGGAGGCAATGAGTGGTTTTTGTTTCAAAAACGCAAGTGCTAGCACACTTACGAGACTTGCGAAGGTGGTAGGGAAGTTCACCCATGAGGCGGGATCCGTTCGACGAAGCTTGGAGCTTCACGAAAGACCATTTTCACGCCCAAAACAGTGAGCAAATTCACTGCAGTTCACGCCCATTGCAGTGAGGATTTTCAAGTTTTGTTGCTTGCCGCGTCTCTCAACCGATCGATGTGAGATTATTCCGCTACCTCCGTTGATGTGTTCACACATGTATTTCATGTTTTCTTTGATCTTGGGACCTAGAAACAAACCTAACAATGGCATCAAGAGCTATAGGTTCAAGCATGAAAATGTAGGGCTTAAAATTGGGTATTTTGTATTTAAGCATGATTTTGTGAAATTGGATGATTGAGCATGCTTAATATATGTTGAATTGAAGATTGATTTGATCAATTTCAAGAAAATGTGATTGGATCAATTTTGCCCAAAAATGTTAAGTGGCCGAATATGTATGGTGTTGGAATTCTTGGAATTTTTCATTATTAATTCATTAGATGAGTTGTAATGAAGTAGGATGATGTTGATTTGAGATTTAATTGGATTAATTTTGAATTGAACAAAAACCCCTAATACCTTCACCTTGGCCGAATCTACATTGCCCTATAAAGTCTTGGATTTTTGATTTTTGAACATTAGATGTATTGGAAATCATTCGGGAGTTAATTAGATGTCGATTGTGGAATTAATTGGATTAAATTCAAATCGGACAAAAATTACTCCCTAGGCCGAGACTTAGAAGCATGTAAAATGGGTTTGATTTTCATTAATGTGTTGGACATGTGATGATGATAATGAACATGATTAATTGGACTAATTTAGTGTTTTAGAAATATTGATTGGGTGATTATTCATGTAATGCACTTTAGGTAATTAATTGCGAAATTGGATTTGTGTAATTTAATGAATTAGGCCTTTAAATTGGATTGGGCTTATTAAGTTGTAATTGGGCTTATTGGGCTTGATTTTATCAAGTTGGGTTTAGGCCAAGTGGATTGGATCCAATTGGGCCCAAAACCTTAACCATAAAGCCCAAATGCGACTAATGAACCTTTAAAGTTTAATTGGGCCTAATGGGCCTAAATTGATTTCTGGGCTTATGGGGTTACTCCTTGATTGGGCTTTGGTTGCCGAAGCCCACGCCTTAAAGAAATTAATTAAAGCCCATTAGACTTGAATTGAATTGACGTTGGACGTTAATCGGGTTTTGAGACCCGTAGCGATTAAATTTGGAATTTAAGTCGTTAAAGGTTTATTAAATAAAGTGTAATATTTAATTTGGAATTGAATAGTGAATTAGTATTAAATACATACTAAATTAGATTTAATGTTGTAGTTTAATTTAATTCATGAATTCGAACTTTGAGTACTTATTCGCAAAAACGAGTTTGACTCGAGCAAAATCAAATCGTTGTTTGAACATTGGATGATCACATAATTATCAGATTAATTAATTTGATTAGATTGATTGATAGCATGCTTTTGTGTGAATACGTGGTTGTGATGAATGAATAATGTATATCGGATGGATATTAGTCGGGTGGGGCAATTTGGAAATTGTTGTAATAAATTCGATTTATTAAATTGGACCTGAGTGTCCAGCCTTATCACTCTATTCTCTTTGTATTCTCTTCTCACCTATTCCCCTAAATGTAAATGAGGTTTCTTTAGAAGTGTAGTGTAAGGGGTAGAAGTAATACAAGTGCTGCTAGCTTGAGTGAGAAAGGAGAGAGATTTGATCTAGGATCAATGTGTTAAGTATCCATCCACATATCATTATTATTTATTTCATATGCGCTTTATTATGTATTTAGAATGCATGTTTAAGGGTGTATGATGATGAGACCTAAACAAAGATAATTAAATTGGTAGCCAATTTGCACGCGAAAAACCCTCATTAAATATCATGCGTTTTTTCCTTCTATTGAGTGATTCTTACTCAAGATCCTAGATTGCATGGGTTGTTGGCCAAAGTCAAGCCCTTGTCTGTCGAAGATGTGTTTGAATCACGAGGCTTTGTTCCATATTGGTGTCTTGTCCAAGTTTGATTTGTTGGCCAAAGTCAAGACCACTTCTTGTCCAACGACATTGATTACGAAGCTTCCATGGTCAATGGGTCCGCGCTTGACTGGGATCATTAGGTTTGTTGTGCCAAAGCCAAGGCCTAGTTGATTCAGAGGAAAAAGGTTAGGGTATATATTAGATATATAGGCATATATAAGATATATGTTTCGTACTTGGATGTCCACCTACTGGATCTAGGAGTTGGATGAGATCCAATTGATCTTCGAGATCTACCTAGTTAATTATCATACAATTTGTTGGCCAAAGTCAAGATTGTGTGATATTTAACGGGATCCTAGCCCACTAGGAAACACGGTTTCCCGGAGTACTCGACAGAGGGTTAGAGGCTCGATGAAAAATAGTGGGAGGCAAGAATTGAATTTGCAATATTCGTTCAATTACTCGCAATACGCGCTCATTCAAATTATTTCGTCGTAATATTAAATGTTAGTTGGACTAATATTTAAATTGTTGTTTTAATAAACAATGGACTGTATTATAGTTGATTATATATAATTGGATTATATTAATCAATATATTTGAATTAATTAATTTCAGTTTACAGTTGATTTTATTATTGGATTATAGTAATCAATGTAATTGAGGTTAATTAATTTGGATTATATTTGATTATATAGTTGGACTATTATAATTATTATAATATATAGTACCACTAATCGTTGATTAAATAGTTGAACTATTGTAATCAAGATAAAATTGAAAAATTGAATATTTAAAATATAATCTTGAATTAAATGTTTTAAATGATTTAATTTTCAAATTGGGAACAAAATAATAGGTTACTTTATTTGATAAAATAACTTATTGAACCTAAGCCCAAAATTAAGCAAATAAGTAGAGCGTAAATCTTTGGAAGATTTATGTGATGATGACTTTAGTGCTTAATTAACATACTTGTCAAAAATATATGTTTAGATTTAATAAGTATTAAAATTGCAATAAATAATTCTTGGAGAATTAATTGACTATTCTAGAGGAGAAAGTCAAAGTTTGCAATTGGGCATGTAGCACGAGGTGCACATCGTTTCGATATTCTAAAAACCCAAGGCTTGGCCTAAGGTTCCTGAAATATTGAAAAGGATAATTGACATATCCCAAAGTGATACCATTTGGATATGGCAGACACGAAGGAATTAAAGAAAGGGCAAGCTCTGACTTTAAAAAAAAAAAAAATGTTTGTCAAAGTTATGTTCATAACTAGTATTGAAATTAGATTTTAAATGCTTAGTGTGGTACATAAAATATATGTATTGATGTTCAGAATCTTCTTTGAGCAGGATACTGACTTCAAGCTGAGATTGCTCTGCGAATCGGAAACGGGACAAAAGTCGTTGTTTCGACCGTAGATACCTAACTTTAGGAACTACCCTTCGGGTGTGTACTTAAATTAGGAACTGTTATAATGTAACTAGTTTGACTAGAGACATATCTCTATATCAATGTTTAATCTATTGTGGATAAACCTTTATATTCTAGAACACTAAGTGTTTCATTATATAAAGATGATATTGAGATAAACACATTAGATGTGAATAACAGAATTTATATTTTGAATATAATTAAAATCTCAAAACATATAAAATGACAAATAATTAGCTCAAACTGATTTGATCAATAGAGACTTATTTGTGGCATTGTTGTCTGGGACACAATTAAACAAGACTCGTATATCCACACTTTTGAAGAGTGGGTACTAGGACTGATTTGACTATTCAAATAAAGTCTACGAATCTAGTTTATTAGGTAAAGTACCTAAAACACTATTTACTTGGTAATAGTGAAAATGCCATCGATCTGTTAGCCCTATTCATGTGAAGAAAGTGGGCCCATATCTAGCTAGGCTAGATGTGAACATGAATATTTTGTGACCTTAACGGATGTGGCATCACGTTATGGTTATGTGTTTCTTTTGAAGAACACAAATCGGAAACTCTTAGAGTTTCGACACGAAGTAGATAAACAGATCGGCTATAGTATTATACCGTCACGGTAAGACCGTAATGAAAATACTTAAGCAGTAAGTTCCATATTACATGAAAGAGTACGATATTCTTTCAGATGAGGACTCCTCCCGATACATGTCAGTTTGACGATGTGTGACCGAACTAAAAACCGAATTTTGTTGGACATGATAAGGTTTATCACGAGTCGCTCTGAGCTATCATTTCTTTCAACGGATATGTATTAACAATGCAAAGCTTATTTAGAATAAGGTTCCATATAAATTGTTTGACAGATATCATATAGGATATGAACAGGAAAGAAACAGGGTTTCTCATTCCTAATGATTTGGGTATGCCAGGCATAACGTTTGGATGATACCAAACTAAGGACCCAAATTGGATAAGTGCTAATGTAGGTTATCCTAAGGGAAACCATAAGTATAGTACTTATAAATCTCACATGAGAACAATATGATTGTTGCTCACCATGCGGTTTTCCTGAGAGGAATACCGATATGCAGTGGTAAGTGGGAGGACAGTAAAACTCGATGAAAATCTCGGGGTAATACTGTTCAAGGCACGAAGTCCGTAATGGAACATAAATAGTTCATCAAGGATGAAACTAAACCATTAATCTTCGAATACACAAGAACCGCGTAGATCGGAGAGGATCAGAAAACAACCTGGGGTATGGGTTTCTGATCTCACCTTAAAGATATTAATGTTGTGGAGGTATACCAACCGACTACGTTTTGAGGAAGTGATACAAGGTATCGACTCCCTATCATGGCAAAATGCCATGAGTCCGAAATGGATTCCATGTATAACAACTATGTTTGGATACTAGTTGTTGTACCGCAAGGTATTGTGCCTATTGGTACTGTAAACGTCTTCAAGGAAGACATACATGGATGGCAACATACCAACGTACTAAGCTAGGCTTGTGACGGAAAGGTATCGTTATCGACATTGTGTTATTAACGGTTCAACCTTTTATCTGTTGTCATAGTAAATCCATTTTGATGATGCTTGTTGGACTGCATATTTCATTTATGAAATGTGTCAGTTAAATATCAAAATCGCCTTTCTGAAAAGGAAACCTTTTGGCGGATGTTTTTACAACACCTGACGATTTTGTATAACCGACAAACAAGGTTTGTGGGTTATTCGATCCATGTCTGGATTGAAGCAAGCATAAGGTTGTGGAACCGTCGTTTTGAAATAATCATAATGGTTTATGATTTGACTCAAAACGAAATGATTCTTGTGTATATAAGGAGGTTAGTGGGAGAGCACTGATAATGAAATTCCCATAAAGCAATTGGTGAAAGCTTGGCTTTCATAGAAATTCTCCGAAGAATTCTGGGGAGTAACAACCTTTATTCAAGGAATAAAGATCTATTGGGATAGATTTGGAGTTGTTAACACTCTCTGGGAAATTGTACATTTAAAATGTACTTGATATGGTGTCTCATACGCTTTGAGCATATGGAGTCACAATCAGGACAATCCAAGTGATAGTCACTGGATTGAAGTTAAGGACATCTATTAGTATCTTAGAGAACTAAAGATGCTGTCTAAAACTATGGAGAAGGAGAACTTGAAGTGACTGGGATCACTACCGCAAGTTTCCAAACAGTTAAATACTGTGGTACTATAAAGTTTGAATAACGGGACAGTGAGCTGGAAATCTTCCGAGCAAGATACTATTGCCGAATAAACAACAATGCGGATTATTTTTGCGGCTGAGGCAGCAATAGAAGCCATTTGGGTCGATAATAAATCTAATTAGATTAGATATAGTTCTGTTAGCAGCTGAACTAGGCGTCAGCACAAGGCTAAAGAATTAAAGGTCTCATCGACGATCCAGATATATACTTTATATTCATCTGATTCGTTCGGATCATACATCGTGGCGATGTGGTGATCGTATAAATCGCGTCAGACGATAATCATGGAAATCCGCTGACGAAAACCTTTTCTCTGCAATTTGAGCGAACTGTACATAGTTCGGGTGTACGACACTTGAGTGACTGGCTATGTGCCAAGTGGGAGATTGTTGGATAATATGACCCATAGCGTCACTATTTCTATAGATCATAGTGTTGTTGTACAAATTAACTATGTGACAAGGAAATTGCACTCTCATCATTTGTGATTAGATCACCTTAGATATATAAATGAAGAGAGGTCCATATGATTAGTTCCTGGATTGAGATGATATGAGACAGTATCAGTCCATGAAGGATTAATCATTAAATATCCCTAGTCGTAGTATTATCGAGACTGGACATCGATAATGCGGAATAGGCTAGTATTGCACTTGTGCGCGTTGTGAGGGCACAACAGCATAGTTCTCATATATTTAAGTATAGGATACTTATGCAAGTGCGATAGGAGGTTGTGTTTCACCGATGGTATGGGAAACAGCTTCGCTCTGGATAGACCCCTCGGAATCCCATTGGTATTATGACTATGTGTCTATGGGAGTCCGACATCAGGGTAGGTGTATTTGGTCTTAACCTGAGACTTACACCGCTAATGCTTACGACAATCAATATACTTTAGTTGAGGTCGTCCAGGGCTGTAACAGGTTATGTGTACGCCAATGCTGGGTTATTGAGAATGAGACGTAGTAGTATTGGGTGTGATGTCAAGACGGAAGTATCACTCCAGTCATAGTGGAGATGATGTCACGCAGGATACGGTATTAGTGCTCTTAAGTGCTGGCCGGCCATCGGGATATTATGACAAGGTCATGTATATCCGATTATAGAGACTAGTTACCAGACATCCGACATGTGCTTCGTACGGGGCAGACACATATCCAGCCCCACGCCTAGCACGTGACTATCCGATACTGGGCCGATATACACAATACTTAGTAGACTACGCCTGATATAGATCTTAGATATTCTTAGAGAATATGTCCGGAGAATTGGGAAGACTTGGTGCTTTGCTAGGAGTCGACCTTGTCTCGTAAATCGGTAGAGAACGTAGTACTTGGTACGTACGTGATTCGGATACTCCGACGACCGTATTTACTGCCAACTTATCCGGGGATCTCATGGGTCGCTTCCCGATAATGCACCGATGACGCATAACTCGCACTCATAAATAATCCGGGATTATATAGAAGAGAGAGAAAATTAATCTAGGATTAATTACGGAGATATTTTATCTAGGATAAAATATCGTCTAAAGAGAGAGAATGATTAATTTGGAATTAATCGGTAAATTAATATATTCTATATATTAAATGAAATTAGATTTCGACGCGGAATTAAAATTGGATTTTAATTCGGGCGAACGAATTAATTTAGAATTAATACGTTAGCGACGTGAATAGTGAATTCGCTAGGCGTAATCATTTAATTACGACGCGATGGAAAAATCGCTAATTGGGAATTAGCGAACCCGAGCCCGAGTGTGATTGCGAGCGCATTCGTATTTCGAATTCGAGTGCGGCAACGCAAGTCACATCAAGCGTCAAATCATTCGTCACATCAAACGCTCAAATCAAAAGTCACTTTGAGTGATGTGATTGATTGATGTGATTGAGTTGATTGATTGATAGACACACATCAAGTCACTTTAATAAAGTGACATTGAATAATGATGGGTGTTGTTGGAATAGTGATTGGTGGTTGTGTAATTGATTTCCATTTACTTTATTTGATAAATTAAAATGGTAAATGCTTATTAATTTTTGGAAAAATATATAAAGCATTTTTGTAATTCAATTACTAACTCAACCATAACACTTCTCCTCCTTTTCTCTCCATCAATACACGCCCAATGGGCTGTTTATCTTTCTTCTTCACAGCTCACTGCCGTGAGCTTCAATGGAGGCAATGAGTGGTTTTTTGTTCAAAATCGCAAGTGCTAGCACACTTACGAGACTTGCGAAGGTGGTAGGGAAGTTCAACCATGAGGCGGGATCCGTTCGATGAAGCTTGGAGCTTGACGAATGACCATTTTCACGCCCAAAACAGTGAGTAAATTCACTGCAGTTCACACCCATTGCAGTGAGGATTTTCAAGTTTTGTTGCTTGCCGCGTCTCTCAACCGATCGATGTGAGTATTCCGCTACCTCCGTTGATGTGTGTTCACACATGTATTTCATGTCTTGTTTGATCTTGGGACCTAGAAAAAAACCTAACAGAGCACTCATTAACAAGTTTATGAACTAGGAAGATGGTGGATCTTTCTCAAAACCAAAAAAAAAAAAAATGTCTGGAGAATTTGGATATTTATATGTCTTATCTTTTTTGTTAAAAAACCTCTCTTTAGATTTGGAGTAAGGACCCTTATAAAGGAGTGGAGGGGTGCCATAGGGAACCCCTTGGGGTGGGGGTTGCAACCCTCCATGGATGTAACCACTCAAGCACCTCTTGCCATCCAAAAAGACATATATACCCTTATGAAATAATTGAAGAATTTTCAACAATCCCCCACAATTCTTCAAATATTCATTCAGACACGTGAGAGAGATCCCTTGAGCTAAAGCTGCATCGAAATAGGTAGCTTTCGCCTTAAACCTTTCCTAGTGAATGACAATCGGATTTACTTGGCAAACCAGTGACCCTTAGTCTTGAACTGTTCTGCTGTTGGTGTAAACCAAGACAATTGCCAACACACAGCTTTAATTCGACCATTTTCTCGTTCTACGGTTGTGTTCATTTTGGCCCTGAACAACGGTCCTGGATTCATCAAGCACTTTAGGGTAACCCGCCTTTAAAGGTTCCCATGGAAGCGGCCTCACTTCTTACTTGAAATAGGTGATCTACTATGAAGAGGTAATATGTCTTTACCCCCATTAGGACTCATCTCCTAATATAGTGATCATTAAAAGCCTTAGCTTATCCTAACCAATGACAGACAGTACTCAGCGTCATTATCGGAATGGGAAAGAGTACGAAACTCTTCAGTGCTCGTTTTGAATTGCACAAAGTTTCTGTTGTCCCTTTTGAACCCAGATCTTGGGATCTCCAGTCAGCTAGGTTGGGTTTCCACAGTGACAATTCTTAGATTATAGGCTTCAAGCCCATTCCCCTCGATGACTTCTCAACTTGCTCTCGAGGTAAACCTTTAGTTAGTGGATCCGCTAGGTTTCCTTCGACTCAACATAATCGATCGATATTATGCTACTTGAGAGCAGTTGACCTATGGTATTATGTCTCCGACGTATGTGTCGAGACTTACCATTATACATTGTATTTTGGGCTCTCCCAATAGCCGATTGGCTGTCACAATGTATGCTAATCGTTGGCACCGGTTTGGCCCAACTAGGAATATCCTCCAGGAAGTTTCTAAGCCATTCTGCTTCTTCCGCTATTTTGTCTAACGCTATGAACTCTGATTCCATAGTAGACCAGGCAATACATGTTTGCCTCGAGGATTTCCATGACACGACTGCATTACCAAGTGTGAAAACAAATCCAACCGTAGATTTGGAATCCACTGTATCAGATATCCAGTCAGCATCGCTGTATCCCTCTAGAACAGCAGGATATCTCTCGTAATGTAGCCCATATTTTGAAGTTTCTTATACCTCAAAACACTTACTATGACTTTCCAATGGTTATGTCCTGGATTGCTAGTATATCTGCTAAGCATATTCACAGCTTGAGCTATATCAGTTCGTGTGCAATTCGTGAGATACATCAGTCTTCCGATGATCCTTGAATACTCTAATTACGATATGCTTAAACCAGTATTCTTTGATAGAGGAAGAGTTAGGTTAGCTACTCCCAAATCTTTCATATCAAATTTATTGGATAACACTTTCTTGGTAGACTGAATCAACTCATGATTATTACCAATTATCAGCATATCGTCTATATAGAGACATACAACGACATATCATTCTTGAGTTGATTTGGCGTATATACACTTATCACACTCATCGGTTTTAAACCCACTTGACAACATCTCTTTGTCAATGTTCTCATGTCATTGTCTAGGTGCTTGTTTTAATCCTTACAAGGATTTTACAAGTTTGCACACCTTCTGTTCTTATCCAGGAACATTAAACCCTTCTGGTTGTTCCATGTAAGTCTCTTCATCCAATTCACCATTCAAGAATAACGTCTTTCCATCCTTTTGATGTATTTCAAGACCAAATATAGCTGCTATGACTATAAGCATTCTACTGATGTGATACGAATCACTGGTGGATAGGTGTCAAAGTAAACAAGGCCTGATTTTTGTCTATAATCTTTTATGACAAACCTCGCCTTGTACTTATCTATTGATTCATCCATTTTCATCTTTCCATTTGTATATCCATTTGTAGCCCAATGGCTTACAACCTGGAGGAAGATCAACCTACTTCCAAGTATGGTTTTGTAGGATTGAATCAATCTTATTGTTCATAGCCTCTTTC
>SKCR01009040.1:0-45121 GCA_019454045.1 Zanthoxylum bungeanum
TTAAGATAATCTAAGAAGAGAGATTCTAAAGTCTGATTTCACCTAACTATCTCATATGTATTTTTCATGTCATTCAATTCTTATTCAACTGCATTATTTATAAGTAAAAAATCCTAAGTTATTCTAACTCCCTCTTCCAAGTGTCGAGTGAATATATTATCAATCACAGACTTCAATATCCCTATAAAAATCTAATAATTAACAATTCATTACGCTATGTAATTATGTGTTAACTACTTCAAATGAATTATATATTCTCCCGAACACTATAAAATTCATAGATTATATTCTCTAGATCCTATTCAAAATCTTCTCTCTCGAGTAATAGATTCTAAACATTTATCATCTTAATTTGTGGCCAAGAAACTAGAAGTATTAAACATAAGAGAATATAAATAAACTGAATTAAAATTTCATAACAATTAAATTGGCAATCAACACATAGGTTCAAACATAGGTTACATCATCCTCTAGAATAATAGAGTTAGTTTATGACTAAAGATGGAAACAATGAAAATAATGTCATGAACATATTAGAAATCATTAGAGTTTTAAGAAAGAAACTAAATGATAAAATTCGAATTGAATCCTTTCATCTTCGAACGTCACCCCCTCGTCTCTTCTTGTCACTCTTCAGTTTTCCTCTTTGGATCTCTTTAAAATATGTGTTTAGAGTCTTTATGGTGTATTTTTCTCTCCCTCTAGGATTTTGGACGAGCTTCTATATTTATAGGGAATTCTTTGAGTCTTTGTGTGTGTAGAATACTGAAAACTGATGTTTTTGGGCTTCTGTCGCAGCGTCGCGACGCCTAACTCTCGGGCCATATGTATGTGATATCCTCTGGGGCGTTGCGACGCCACCCCATTTTTCAGGATGAGTATTTCCTGCGTATTTAGTCTTCTAGCGTGCTTCCGATGAGTCTGTAAGGTCCCAAAACAAGTCTCTTTACTCCAAGATCCGTGTTACAATGCTTCTTATCAATCAAACATAAAACAAACTACAAAATATATTAAATTACACGGAATCTAACAAAATAGTTAGCTAAAAATGCGTGAATAAGTGGGTATAAACTGCACTTATCAATAAATAAATTACTACAATAATTGTGATAAATTAGAGAAAATACATACCTTATTTAGGCAAATTCATAACTAAAATATTTACCTAATTAAATTCCAAACTTTAGTTTTAGGGGATTTTCTCAAAAATATATAATGGGTAAATAATTAGTATAATAATAGTGATACATTAAAGAAAATATGTACCTTAATTAGCTTAGTGTTGGATTGTGGTTGAAAATGATGAAACTATGTATTTTTTACGTGGGTATTGAAGAAAAATGAATAAGAATGAATATATAGAAGAAATGGTGTGGGTTGCTGGTTATTATTTTTTTTTTTTGCAGACTTTTTAGCGTCGCAATCTATACTATATTAGACGCTAAATCGTACAATATTTGGAATTGAGATTATAGGTTGCGATGCTAAATTAGGAATTTTATGTCGAAGTTAAGTATCGACACTAAAGGTTGTAACTTTTAGGGTCGAATATAGTTGGTGACGCTGAAAATTATGATAATTAGCGTGGCTAACTATATTCGACGCTAAAAGTTGATATTTAATGTCGAAAATTTTATTACGATAATAAATGCTAATATTTTTACGTCGAAAGTTCTGTGACGACGCTAAATGTTATACTTTTAGCGTCGTTAATCCTTATGACACAATATGTTGTTACTTTTAGTGTTGTACGATTTTGGCGACGCTAATTATATATTTGGCGATGATTTTTTCAGTGAACACTAAAAAACATGTTCATGTAGTGTTTAGTATATACTTAAAAAAATATAATTGCTTTAGACCTAATTTTGGGTTAAATTTTGGGGTCTCAGTCAGCCGCTCATATCGACGGTCTCCAGAATATAACCAGCAATTTAAAATCTATTGTTATCTTATTTACTTCGCGTCGAAGTATGGCGACGTAGAAAATGGATATTAAAAACTAATCGCGAAAATATTTTAGCGTCGATAATAAAAATTTCGATGCTAAATGTTGATATTTAGCATCGCCAACTTAGCAATGCTAAATCTATTAAAAATTATTAAAAAAAACTATTATTAAAATATATTTAATTAGCAATAATTACATTTAGCGTCGAATAAGCTCAGGCAATGCTAAATCTTTGAAATGAAAATTCTGTTACTATTTTAAAAAATATATTATGGGACCCACCATAGAGCCCACCTAACCAACCATGGGTGGGGCCCCACACCTAGACCCTAGTATCACTCAACGGTAGGCCTAAGCCCATGTAATAATCAACATTTATAATTTTATAAATTATTATAATTGGTGTGATTTGAACTCTTGATGTAAGGTGTAGCATAGTTACCATTAGACTATAATCAGTTTATTGTAATAAGATGTAATAATAATATATATGTGTGGGCGTGTAATGCACATAATATAATTAATTATTTAATAATAATAATAATAATAATATTATTATTATTATTATTATTATTATTATTATTATTATTATTTAGTTTTATATGTTTTCTAGTATCACAATTGTTTTTGGCGACGTTAAATGTAATAAATTTACCATCGCCAAAAATAGGCAACGCTAATTAATTATTATTATTAAAGGTTTTTTAGCATCGCCAACTTTATAGACGACACTAATTAATTATAATTATAATTATTAATGATAATAATTATTATTATAGATATTTTAGCGTCGCCTAAAATAGTCGATGCAAATGTATTACATTTAACGTCGTCAAATTCATAGGCGACGCTAAAACTAACATACAGCGTTGCTAATAAGTTCGACGTAAATTGCTGTTACTTTTAGGGTCGCTTGTTTTTGGCGACGCTAAATGATACATTTAGCAACGATTTTCATGGAGACGATAAATCTTTGGACGCTAAAGATCATTTTTCTTATAGTGAAGGCTAGTAGATAATAAATCTTTTTTTGTAATAGTAGACTATGGTTGTAATATGGATGAAAAAATATATATTTTGGAGTTTGACCTAGATGCCACCTTTAATTAGAACCTAATCATAGATCTTATCATGATATATTGTCATATTGATATTGTTTTTAAAACACAATTCCTCCTTTTTTGGTCCACATAAAGAACCAAATTCTTGACCATGCCTTTTTCACCTTCATAATTAATGTAAAGCTCGACTCTGAACTTATGATATTATTACATATATTATTAATGGTTTTATTGAAGGAATATCAACTTATTGATATATATATAAAACTTTATTTGATCAGCAATTATTTTATATGCTTGCATTATGGAACTAAGGAGACATTTATGAGATAGTGGGTTCTTTCTTTTTCATTATTCTTTTATTATAAAAATAGCAAATATATTTTAAAATTACATGGTGGGATTGACCATAATAAAAAAAAATCAAGGAGTTTTTAGTTGTACTCCTTGTAGTTTTTTCCTATGGGGGATAAGTAGAAGAATAATTTTGGGTTATAATATAAACACTTTTAATTATCACTTAATTTTGGATTGTTAATATGGATCAATATCGATATATTAATTTTCGAAAGAAAGTAGCCAATATCTCATAAATGTCTAGGGATGGACAAACATTAATCGAACTAAATCAAACATATCTTAACCGATTATTGGATCGATTTTATTATTAAAAAATGAATTTTATTTGATTTCCCACAAACTTATATTAAAATTTAATTTAAAATTCTTTCAAACTGATTGAAACCGAATCAATCTAGTTGATAACATGTCATCTTTTTTTTTTTTTTTTTTTGAAAGAAAAAATTGCATGTAAACTCACCTACACATTAGCACATCTCATACTATAAAAATAATAATACAGGAGCTAAAAATGATACAATGGTATACATTTTAAAATTATAAAAATTTAAAATTGATTACCAAACCGATCCAGATCAAATGCAGAATTTTTGTGCAACAAATTATATTAATGGCATATCTAGAAAAAAGAAAATGCAAAGTGAAAGTGAAAGTGAGTGAAAACAAGAATATAATTTGTCCTTGATGCTATATTCAACCAATAACTCAAAGAATAAATAACGGTTTCTAATTTGTATTAAGCATAATTCCTCCCTTTTTGGTCAACATGAAGAACCATATTCTTGACCATTCCCTTTTTCCTTCATAATTGCTATATAAGGATTGATTCTAAGCTTATGAGATTATCACATACATTATTATTTGTATTATTGAAGGAATATCAACATATTGATGATATATGTTAAGGAAATAATATCTCTTTATTATAGAAATAGTATTAAGGAAATAATATCTCTTTATTATAGAATCAATATTCAAGATATTTTTGTGACATTATTATATTTCATTATTAATATTATTGATTTTCTATTTTAGTTTGATATATAACCTATATAATGCTTTTTCCATAAGTTAATGGTGTCCCCTCTCATTTAAAATAAAAAAAATAAAATAACACTCTTTTTTTTTGAAATCGTTATCATTCAGGGGTTAAACGGAGCAGATAAAATTCCCAGCTGTCTCAGGCTCTTACAAAAAACACACTATCTGGATTCAAACTCAAGACTTCAATGTGAGATCATGAACCCTAAATCACTAAACCAAACACACCTTACCAAATAGCAATTAAAAAAATAAAACAAATCCTTGGAAAAGAAAGAAGATAGAAGGAGTACCAACTTTTTCTTGAAAGTGGTAAGAAACAAAATTATTTTAATTCTCTTTGTCTTGTGCAATTAAAAAAATAAAACAAATTATTTTTTTGAACAAATAAAGCCAAAACTCATGGTCACGTTTTCTCATGAACTTGAACCAGCATCTTCACCATCAGTTTTTTAGTTAAATGGAATTAATTTTTATGAGATTATTTTTTATTTTTATGCATAAAATCTGACAAATAAATTATAACTTAGTGTTAATTTTGATGGAGTTGATGTCAATCAAATATTTAATTTTGATGATGACTTTTTTAGATATTATTGCAGCCTATTAATTTTATTTTATTATTTTTTTTTTTATAAACAGCCTATTGATCATCAAAGATGCAATATACTATATTTCTATAGCATGAGATGTTACATTTTGAACATGTAAGAAAACTTTTTGATTTTAAAATGTTGTCAACTATTTCTGATTTGTGCCAATGAATGGTGAAAACTAGAAAACCAGAAATATATCTACTTGGATATAGGGTGGTAATTCTTATTCTCACAATTTCAGTTTTTACCTCTACAAACGGAGCGATCATTTGCAGCGATGAATATCGTCAATACAACGTTTCCTAATAAGATGAATTTTTTTTCGTATTGTATGTTAGTGTATATTGAAAAATAAATTGTCAAAAAAATTAAATTAGATTCACTTGAAGATGATTTTCGTGATTTGAAATGAAGGTCTAGATTTTAATATATATTTTTATATTGTTATTGTATTAATTTAACTTGATGTTATGACTTTTTAATAACAATATTTGTTATTAATTATATAAATTAGTCCGCCTCTCCCCAAATGCAAAGCTGGATCCGTCCCTGTATATTGTGTTACGCTATCAGTTCGTGAAGTTGGTGTAGGAAAGTGACTCCATTATTGCGCCTGTTCTTATCAGGGATTACAAAGTATCCAAATTAGCTATAAATATACAAACAAACAACAAAATCAGCAATCTTAAATTCTTCAGAAAGCCTAGAAAATATATATGTTGTGTAGTACCGTAGACGCTGAATTTCGCTTTCGGCCTCCAATTGAAAATTTGTATGATGGAGGTTCTAACGATCCTATAAAACAAATGTAAAGTAAGCGTAAAGTATCTATCCACCGGTGTGGTGGATGCTGAAGGCACTCCGGCGCTGAAGTCAGTAGGTAGACGAACGGAAGAGATGGAAGAGTAAGGTTCAAGGTTACCTTGATTTTAATATATTGTCGTGAGGGCGGTGGGCTGGTATTTAGGAGGTGTTGTATACTTTGAGAACTCGAGTGTGAGTGCCAAAGCTTGAATAAATCAATCCCTTGGACCCCCTCTCATTTTATAGCCTATGAAGTAGCTTTCAAGTCGGATTAAGATTCCCTGAAAGAATCATACATCAACTCTATTAAGGAAATGATAGTTAAATCAAGGTTGAATTATGAATGCCTAGATATCGGGATTATGTATAATCCCTATAGGCTATAGTAGTTGGATTAGACTACCGTGTTTGTAGGTAGTTCCGCATGATCCAAAGACTTAATTTCCTTATAAAGAAGAAACTATGGCGTAAACTAGTCTGATAATATCGAATGAGACATCAAGCAACATGATTAGGATCTTGCTGAAACCCTTATCAGTCGGATGGGCTCACATAAACCTTAGGTCGTTTGGGTAATGTATAGGCTCATGGGCCCTGTCTATGATTCATGTGAGTGGACTCAGTGTCGTTTGGTGCTAATTGGGCATTGTCTTATGTGTGGGCCTGAGATATAATGGCATTTGGGTCTTTGGCCAAAATTTGACCCCTACAGTTTTATCTCATACTCTCTAAGTCAAGAAATCATTGGCTTGGAGAGTACTCATACAAGTATGTCATATGAAATCACCATGTCGTTTGGAATATTGTCGTTGCTTTACACTAGTTGAAGGTCATGCTACATAGATGAGGGTTTAGGAGTTTTCCAGGAGATTCTCTGACCCGACAAAGGTTATTAGGAAATGTCTCGTTGACTGGACCAGATAAAGGTCCAGGATAATCTACAATCGACTAGACTGAAATCACCATGTCATTTGGAATATCGGCATTGCTTTAGACCAGATGAAGGTCATGCTACATAGATGAGGGTTTATGAGTTTTCTCAGTAAACTGGACCAAATTTTGGTCCATGAGATTATCTGACCCGATGAATGTTATTAGGGAATGTCTCGTTGACTGGACAATATGAAGGTCCAGGATAATCTCCAATCAACTGGACTAGAAGAAGGTTCATGGGAGTCTTCAATATCGTCAGGACCAAATGAAGGTCAATGTCTTGAACTTGACTCGACAAAGGTCATAATGAATGTTCCCGTCGACTGGACCAGATGACGGTCCAAGATAATCTCTAATCAACTGGACCATATGAAGGTTCATGGAGTCTTTAATGTCGTCTGGACTAGATGAAGGTCCAAGACTTCAACTTGACTCGACAAAAGTCATGGGAAATGTTTTCGTCGACTAGACCATATGAATGTCTAAGATAATCTCTTTGTCGACTGGATCTGATGATGGTCTAAGGGAGTTTTCCGTCTGGACCAGATGAAGGTCCATGTCTTTAACTTGACTCGACAAGAGTCATGTGGAATATTCTCGTTGACTGGACCAGATAAAGGTCCAGGATAATCTCCAATCGATTGGACCGGAATAAGGTCCAGGAGAGTCTTCAATGTCGCCTGGACCATATGAAGGTCAAGGTCTTCAACTTGACTCGACAAGAGTCATGGGGAATGTTCTCATCGACTGGACCAAATGAAGGTCAAAGATAATCTCCAATCGATTGGACTGGAAAAATGTCAAGGGAGTCTTCAATGTCATCTAGACTAGTGAAGGTTCAGGTCTTCAACTTGACTCGACAAGAGTCATGGGGAATGTTCTCGTCGACTGGACCAGATGAAGGTCCATGATAATTTCTAATCAACTATACCAGAAGAAGGTCCAAGGGAGTCTTCAATATCGTCTAGACCATATGAAGGTCCAGGACCTCAACTTGACTCGACAACAGTCATGGGGAATGTTTCCGTCAAACGAAGCCATATGAAGGTCCAGAATAATCTCCTAGTCGACCGGACCTGATGATGGTCTAAGGGAGTGTAGGACACAGAAATCGGCGACGCTGTCCCGGGTTCGCGGCCCGGTTAGGAGTACGGAATAGCCCGCGGGGAACTAAACCAAAGAAATAACATGGAGTCGCCACCCGGTGTGAACCGGGAAAATGATTTAAGGCCACACTCACCCCTCGCAATGGAAGACCTCAAACTGTTGGGTTCGGAATGGTCCCTTACTTATGCCACTTGTAATGAAATGATTTGTGCAATAATTTAATCGGACCTAAGCAACATATATTTACAAGGATAATCTACTTCTAAGTTCATGCAAAAAAAATAAATTGGAATAACGGCAAGCATATAATCTCATGAACACATTATATTGATAAACACAAGGACGCAAATAAACAATAATTGTACAAGCATGCATATTAAAGAGAGGCAATTGAGCGCATAAATATTGAAGAGAGCTAACTAAACATATTATGGGGAAGGGAATGACTAGGGGAACAAACATGCATGAAATATGGTAAAGGAATATGTCCAGTGTGTGCGTGTTCGTGTAGCGTTCGTAAACGCGTTCGAACGGTAAACCAAATGCAAGCGTTCGAGTAGCGTATGATAACGCATTTGAACGATAAATAGATTGTCCACGTTCGTATAACGTTTGATAACGCGTTCGAACGGGATGAGACCTGATGCATGAAACAATAAAATACATGCGCGTTCGAGTAGCGTTCGTAAACGCGTTCAAACGGTAAACAGAATATAAGCGTTCGAGTATCGTTTTGAGGCGTGTTCAAATGGAAATAAGACAGAATGCATACGTTCGTGTAAGTTCATAAATGTGTTCGAACGGAGTGAGACAGAATGCATACGTTCGTATAGCGTTTGGAAACGCATTCGAATGAGATTGCCAAAAGGGCGTCTGAAATGACACAAACACATATGTGGATAAACAAATACACAATGTAGGACCTCGTGTGCCTGATGGAACACGTTTCACATTCAATCGGGTGTATCTCATTCGGCGCGGTAAAATATCGTGGAAAATGTAGCCTTTTAGGCATTTCCCTCGAATAGAGGACCTTTAATCCACCCTAGTTGGCCCATGCACACAAGAATGCAATGCATGCGTAAATAAAGCAATGATATGCAAAGGGTAAATGACATAATAAAAGGCGCGGCAAAACATCGTGGTAAAGGTAGCCTTCAGGCATTTCCCTCGAATAGAGGACCTTTAATCCACCCTAGTTAGCCCATGCGCATTATATTACAATGCATATAAAATAAAGACAACAATAATATAGGACCTCGTATGCTTGATTAAATATATCTCACATTCAATCAAACATACTCCGTCCGGCACGGCAAAACATCGTGGAAAATGTAGCCTTTAGGCATTTCCCTCGAATAGAGGACCTTTAATCCACCCTAGTTAGCCCATGCGCACTATATCATCATGCAAAAATAAGTAACATGCAGAAAGTAATAGCATACTAACAACTAAATCATGCTTAAAAAAATAAATAACATACTAGAAACCCAATCATGCTCGAATACAAGGTTGGATGAAACGAAATGTGTGAATCTCTCAAGTGGTACGTGGCATTGTATCCCGAGTGCAACCCGCAATACCATCCATTCGGATTCGACTACGGAATTTACATCCAGGTTTCCATCCGATATACCACAAGAGAGAACACATGTTCCATTCATTCAAGGACCACAACATATATCAACAAACGACTTTCATGCGAACGAATTCTAATAAACAAAAAAAAAAAAAGAATAAACAAGAAGGGTGCCCTCAGGTCTAACCTCTTATGTCGTCTCTCGAAAGTGCGTTACACGGCCGTCGGAAGGGTTGATGCTCCGTAACTCCTCCGGTTCACTGGTCCACTGCTCTCGTTCGCTGCTTCACTATTTTGAGCTGTCATTTCCTATGTTTTACTGTTGTTTTACTGCTGTTTCTTGTGGTAATTTAAGGGTTTTAAAGTGTAGTTTTTTTGTCATTGTTTTGCTATATTAATGGACTGTTTTTGGGTACTGTTTTTAGTGTTTGGGCTGCTGTTTGGGGGGGATTTTTCGGTCACAGCAGTGCAGTTTTGGGGACTGATTTTGGTGGTTACGGTGGTGTGTTTTAAGGGTGATTTTTTTGGTTGCTAGAGGGAGGAGGAGAAGAGAAATATTTTACTTGCTATTCTTGTCTTGGGCGTGAGATGCTAGGAGAGTTTTGGGTGCTAATGCTTTGCAGAATTTTCTATGATTTGTATGTATGTACTAGGGTGTGAAATGTTGGATTTGTGTTTCTTTTATAGGCAAAGGCTAGGGTTTTCTTTGTTTGAATAGGAATGGGATTTGTGTAATTATGGAGGGAATATTTTGTTTAGTATTTCACAAGGAAGAATCTTCTTAAATTAGGGAGAAGATTTGGTTTTATTGGGAATGTAATATATTTGATTTGTTTATTTAGGTATATTAATTATTTAGATTGGAATGTGATTTATTTAATTTAGGAAGGATATTATTTTAATTTATGACATTTGTTTTAAATGTTTTAATTATTTTTGGGTGGGTTTTGGTGGGCTAAATAGGCTTGGGCGTGAGGCTAGCAATAAAACCAGAAGTACCGACATCGTTCGAACGCCGATTCGAACGCTACACAAACGCCTGTAATCTACTTGATGTTCGAACGTGTTCACAAACGCAACACGAACGAAAGCAGTGAACATGTGAATTGAATTTGATGACATACTTATTATGAATTTCCCATTCCGAAATTCGTTTCCCGGGAATTCCGCAACCTAAAGAGTATTTCCTCCATACGAGACTCATCATCGGGACTTATATACAAAATGCAGTGCCTACAGTCGCCCCCACTTTGATGGGACTTGTGCAGTGTGTGACAATGACAATCCTATCAAAGTTGTGCAATGTATTTTTACTTACATGGCTCGCCAGCTGCCACATGACTTGTCTGCTGCTTCGAGCTGAGTTGATGATGCAGTGGACCTCGATCCTGCGACGCATCCCAATAACTGCAACCGACAACGGGGGCCTCGACCCTGGGACGCATCAAAATACCGCTGATAATGTGGGTCACGACCCTGGGACGCATCCTCAAAACTGATGATGTAGGGGGCCAACGACCCTGGGACGCATCCCGATAACTGCAATCGACAACGGGGGCCTCGACCCTGGGACGCATCCTAATAACGTTGACAATGTGGGTCACGACCCTGGGAGGCATCTCGAAAACTGCTAATGATGTGGGTCACGACCCTAGGACGCATCCCCAAAACTGCTGATGATGTGGGTCACGACCCTGGGACGCATCCCCAAAACTGCTGATGATGTGGGTCACGACCCTGGGACACATCCCTAGAACAGCTGATGATGTGGGTCACAACCCTGGGACGCATCCCCAAAACTGCTTATGATGTGGGTCACGACCCTGGGACGCATCCCCAAAACTGTTGTTACTGATGATGATGTGGATGTGGGCCTAACCCTGAGACTCATCTCCAAACTGATACTGATACTGATGTGGGCCTCGCCCCCGGGACTCATCCCCAAAACTGATACTGACAATGCTGATGTGGGCCTCACCCCAGGGACTCATCCCCAAAACTGATACTGACAATGTTGATGTGGGCCTCACCCCAGACGGATACTGTTGTGGGCCTCAACTCTGGACTGATACTGATGTGGGCCTCGCCCCCAGGACTCATCCCTAAAACTGATACTGACAATTCTGATGTGGGCCTCGCCCCAGGGACTCATCCCCAAAACTGATGCTGATACTGATGTGGGCCTCGCCCCCGAGACTCATCCCCAAAACTGATACTGATGTGGGCCTCGCCCCCAAACTGATACTGACGTGGGCCTCGCCCCCAAACTGATACTGATGTGGGCCTCGCCCCAAAACTGATGCTGATGTGGGCCTCGCCCCTGAACTGACACTTATGTGGGCCTCGCCCCAAACTTATACTGATGTGGGCCTCGCCCCCAAGCTGATACTGATGTGGGCCTCGACCCTGGGACTCATCCCCAAAATTACTGATGATATGTGTGGGTCTCGACCCTGGGACGCATCCCAAAACTGCTAATGATGTGTGTGCCTTGACCTTGAGACTCATCCCCAAAACTGCTGATGATGTGGGTCACGACCCTGGGACTCATCCCCAAAACTGATGCTGATGCTGACGTGGGTCTCGACCCTGGGACTCATCCCCAAAACTGATGTTGATGCTGATGTGGGCCTCGCCCCCGGACTCATCCCCAAATCTGATATTGATGCTGATGTGGGTCTCGACCCTGAGAATCATCCCCAAAACTGCTGATAATGTGGATGTGGGCCTCGCCTCCGGGACTCATCCCCAAATCTGATATTGATGCTGATGTGGGTCTCGACCCTGGGACTCATCCTCAAAACTGATGCTGATATTGATGTGGACCTCGCCCTCGCTCCATCCTCAAACTGATGACATTGTACTAGTGTTGCTTCTGGTTGGCTTGTTTTTGCTGCTTTCTCTTTTTCTTCTTTGAAACCTCTTATTACAAAACAGAACAAACACAAAAGAATGCAAATATGTTACGTGTATGCATGCATGTATGAATGAATTTCCTATTCTGTTGGGTTAGGTCTTCTGCTGGGTCTTCTATTCCTCAGGCAAAGTATTGCTTCAATCTGCTCATGTTGATCGGCTCGGTGAACTCGTTCCCTTCCAAATCTGACAGTCTCACTGCCCCATTTCCCATTACTTTCTGCAATATGTAGGGCCTTTCCCAGTTGGGTCTGAACTTTTCTCTTGGGTCCGTCGTCGACGGCTTTGACTGCGTAAGTACCAAATCACCCTTTCTGATCTTAGTCGGATGCACCTTTTTATTGAATGCTCGGGCTAGTCTCTTCTGATATATCTGCATGTGATGTAAGGACTTCATTCTTTTCTCATCCAACAGTGCCAACTGTTCAAAACTCTGCGAGACCCATTCTTGTTCAGATAACTCTGCTTCTGCTAATACCCGCATGGACTGTATCTCAACTTCCACTGGCAGTACTGCTTCCATTTCGTAGACCAAAGAGTAAGGCGTGGCTCTTATTTCAGTTCTCACATATGTTCTGTACCCGTACAGGGCGTACGGTAGCTTATCAGCCCAATCTCTATAGTTTTCTGTCATCTTGGCTATTATCTTCTTTACTGCCTTATTGGCTGCCTCAACTGCCCCATTAGCCTACGGTCTGTAAGGTGATGACTTGTGATTTCCAATCCCGTATCTCTGTAGCATTACCTTCGTTTCCCCTTGAAACTGAACTCTGTTATCTGTCACTACATGATGCGGCATCCCATATCGACATATGATGTTTCGAGCTTTGAATTTTGCCATCTGATTTGCTGTGACGTTACGAAATGACTCGGTTTCCACCCATTTTGAGAAGTAGTCTACTGCCACTACTATGAAACGATGTCCATTCGATGCATTCGATCGAATTTCTCTGATCATATCAATTCCCCAAGCTGAGAAAGGCCACGGCTCTGATAGCCCATACAACTCTGTGTGCGGCAGATGGTTCAAATTACCGTGTGTTTGACAATCATGACAATGTTTTACCAGTTTTGCACAGTCTATCTCCATGGTCAACCAGTAGAAACCTTGTCTTACAATCTTGCGAGACAAATTCAACCCATTCATGTGCGGTCCACATACCCCGGCATGTATTTCTTCCATTGCCTTCTGAGCCTCTTCTTTTCTCAAACACTTCAGCTGAACGCCTTTTACATGTCTCTTGTACAATTCTCCTTTCAAAATCACATACTGAGAAGCCAACTTCTGAATGGCTATTCTGCCTTTTCTGCTTGCTCCTTCTATGAATTCTCTGTGTTCCAAGTATCGTTGAATATCATGGTACCAAGGTTTCCCATCATCGATCTTCACTTCCAAAACTCTTTCTATCTCATAAACAGGCCTACTTGCTGTTTTCAGTACTAATGGTCTCATCACTAACTTCTCTGGATTTTCCCAAGTCACCGCAACTGTAGCTAATGCGTCTGCCATCTGATTCTCTTCTCGATGCAAGTGCTGAAACTTACAATCGGGGATAGCCTGTGCCAACTTTCTGAGGTGAAAAATGTACGGTTTCAACCATTCTTCCTTCAATTCCCATTCTCTTTGTATCTGTCGAACTACCAACATCGAATCTCTGTGGACCTCCACGCTCTCAGCCTTCAAGGCTATCAATGCAGTCAATCCAAAAGCACATGCTTCGTACTCGGCCATGTTGTTAGTTACTCCGAACGTCAACCTCTTGGCCATAGGCAATGTTTCTCCTTCAGGAGTCACAATCACGATCCCAATTCTGGCTCCTTTGCAATTCACTGCTCTGTCGAAATACATCTTCCATCTTTGAACTGTTATTGCTTGGATCTCTTCATCTGGGAATTCAAACTTGTATTGATCCCCTTCAGTATTCTCCATATTTTCAGACACTTCTCTGTCTTTCGTTAACACTTCCTTACCTTCTTCAACTGTATCACTGCAGAAACGCCCGCTGCGTGTCATTCCTCTCACCTCCTCCTCATCACTACTGGAGAAGTCTTCCCAGAAATTCTTTCATTGTTATGTTTCATCTTCGCTGTTGCTATCCCAAATTCCCAGGCAAAAGGCTTGGTAGTCAAAGGATTTGAGGACAATGCTTTCGAGTAGGCCAGAGTTTATCATATAGGTTGGTGGTGGGACGGAGTGATAATTTGGCAGGGGGTTTTTGTGTGTGTTAGGCTGTTCTTTTTCAGGATCGGGTATTTTTTGGGAGTCTATAAGGTCCTGGATTTCATGGCGGAGGCGGGCACAATTGTCAGTGTCTTGGCCCTTCTGTTGGTGGAAATGACAATACTGGTTCAGGTTGAGATGCGGTGGTGGGGGTGTGGAAGTGGTTTAGTCTCTAGGGGTTTCAGAAGTCCCTGTCTCTTTAATTTCTCCAATACCTTAGATAAAGGTCTACCCAGGTTGGAGAATCGCCGGTTCCGGATAGCAGTAATCTCAGCAGAAACATGATTGGTACCTGATGTCCCCCCAATGGGCCTCCTGTTCAGGCTATAGAACTTTCTGTTCTCAGTTTCTTCTTCTTCAATATCCATGACAGTCTCCCTCAACTGTCGAAAATCAGTAATCATGGAGGTCATTCTCCTCAGCTTTCCATAAATTGAGGGCTTAGTACCCTTGATAATCATCTTAATTTGGTCCTTCTCTGAGGGTCGAGTCTGCATCTTTAGAAGCTGGCTTCTCCAGCGGTCTACATACTCTTTGAAGCTTTCTTCCGGCTTCTGCTTAGTGTTCTCCAAATCGCGGAGTGACAAATCAATCTCCAAGTCTGTAACATACTGCTTTAGAAATGCATCTGCCAATTCCCTCCAGTCTTCCTTAACATTTCTTTCAAGGATATGATATCATACCACGGGTGCCCCCTCGAGCGACATCCCAAATATTTTCTGAATCTAACAATTTGACAGGCCCACAGAACTCATAACAAAGACATACTGCCGGAGATGGACCCTTGGGTCCCCGTTCCCATTAAACTTGGCTATAACCGGCATTTTAAACTGAGCTGGCAACTATTCCTCAAACGTCATTACCTCATAGTCCAACAAGTCCTCATGCTTGCCCTTCAGCTTACGGGTGATCGACTCTACCTGATCTCGGAGATTCTGCAGTTTAGTTTGAGACCCTGCCATTTTCCCCACAGCATGTTCAGCCATATCATCATCAAAACCCGAGATATCATCATTCAGTCTAGTCGGAGGGTCTTCCTGCCTCTCATTCTCAGAGCTTCCCCTAGCACAGGGCACAACCATATTAGCCATAGCAGTAGTCAAGTCTTGTAACTGTTCAGTAACCTTGGTAAGATTGGTCTCCAACTGATCCATACGGGATACCTCATTCACTGATTCGCTCATGTTTACTATTGGCCTTTTAACAAGTCTTCCTTTTTCCCTAACCCAACGGATATCTATGATGGCTCTTAAGACACAAGAGAGTTAACATGATGTGTGTATGCATGAGATATATGAGATACGTGCGATGCATGCTCAATCGCATTATTACAAAGTGAAAACTTGTCCCAGTTGAAAATGCCCAACAAGTTTACACTTTTACGATAACATGGTTAAACAACTTCAAATGATAATGGGCCCAAACACATGATGACACATCGGCATTTTAGAAACTTTTGGCCTAATTGTCATCGGATACGAACTCGTCCCAGTTTAAATGGCCCAACCAGTTCGCATTTCTGACAAGAGGTCCAACTGCATCCAAATGATGATGGTCCCAAGCATAAAGAGATAATTCAAACATAAAGAAATAATTTCTACAGAGCGGCCCATCGATATTTTAGAAGCTTTTAGCCCAATCGTCATAGGATACGAACTCGTTCCAGTTTAAATGGCCCAACAAGTTCGCATTTCTGACAAGAAGTCCAACTTCATCCAAATGAGGATGGTCCCAAGCATTCAAGCATAAAGCAATAATTTCTACAGAGCGGCCCATTGATATTTCAGAAGCTTTTAGCCCAATTTTCATAGGATACGAACTCATCCTAGTTTAAATAGCCCAACAAGTTCGTATTTTTGACAAGAGGTCCAACTGCATCCAAATGAGGATGGTCCACAAGCACAAGGAAATAGTTGCTATAGGCCATACGACTCCGGTATACTTGTGGGTTTATGGGAGTGTGGACAAAGACTCTCGCTAGCGAAGGATTGCCTACAACTAGGTCTCCTCACTCAAGGGTTCAAGCGACCAAGTGAGCGCACCTTTTTTATACCTTACGGTACGTGCCAATGAGTTATGGTGTGTGACTGACTGTTGAATGGATTTCTCGTTGTAGATTCCCCAGAGGGAGGGCGGAGCGAACTCTCTTAAAAACCCAAGCTTTTTAGGCTCTTATCGCTTGGTGACATGAATAAACAACGAGTCCTCCAAATTAGTCCAACACTGTAGGATACGAGTACATAATTACCTAGGTGCCTTCACAGCTTTTCCTTATAGAAATGTAGTGAATGAGGGAAGACACCAAACCATTACCTAGCCTTAAAAAATGCCTTTGATTAAACCCCTTTCAACCCACGGTAAACACGGTTAATTAAAGCACAAATCACAAACATTACAAGACATTATTTCGGGGCCAATTCTCTATCCCAGTGGAGTCGCTAGACTGTAGGACACAGAAATCGGCGACGCTATCCCGGGCTCGTGGCCCGGTTGGGAATACGGAATAGCCCGCGGGGGAACTAAACCGGAGAAATAACATGGAGTCGCCACCCGGTGTGAACCAGAAAAATGATTTAAGGCCGCACTCACCCCTCGCAATGGAAGACCTCAAACCGTTGGGTTCGGAATGGTCCCTTACTAATGCCACTTGTAATGAAATGATTTGTACAATAATTTAATAGGACCTAAGCAACATATATTTCTAAGGATAATCTACTTCTAAGTTCATGCAAAAAAAATTAAATTGGAATAACGGCAAGCATATAATCTCATGAACATATTATATTGATAAACACATAGACATAAATAAAAAATAATTGTACAAGCATGCATATTAAAGAGAGGCAATTGAGTGCATAAATATTGAAGAGAGCTAACTAAACATATGATGGTGAAGGGAATGACTAGGGGAACAAACATGCATGAAACATGGTAAAGGAATTTGTCCAGTGTGTGCACGTTCGTGTAGAGTTCGTAAACGCGTTCGAACGATAAACTGAATGCAAGCGTTCGAGTAGCGTTTGATAACGCATTCGAACGATAAACAGAATGTATGTGTTCGTATAGTGTTTGATAACGCGTTCGAACGGGATGAGACCTGATGCATGATATAATAAAATACATGCGCGTTCGAGTAGCGTTCGTAAACACGTTCGAACGGTAAACAGAATATAAGCGTTCGAGTAGCATTCTGAGAAGCGTTCGAACAGAAATAAGACAGAATGCATACATTCATGTAGCGTTCGAAAAAGCGTTAGAATGGAGTGAGACAGAATGCATACGTTCGTATAGCGTTTGGAATCGCATTCAAACTAGATTGCCAAAAGGGCATCTGAAATGACATAAACACATATGTGGATAAACAAATACACAATGTAGGACCTCATGTGCCCGATGAAACACATTTGATATTCAATCAGGTGCACCTCGTCTGGCGCGACAAAACATCATGGAAAATGTAGCCTTTAGGCATTTCCCTCGAATAGAGGACCTTTAATCCACCCTAGTTAGCCCATGCGCACAAGAATGCAATGCATGCGTAAATAAAGCAATGATATGCAAATGGTAAATGACATAATAAAAGGCGCGGCAAAACATCGTGGTAAAGGTAGCCTTCAGGCATTTCCCTCGAATAGAGGACCTTTAATCCACCCTAGTTAGCAATGCGCATTATATTACAATGCATATAAAATAAAGACAACAATAATATAGGACCTTGTATGCTCGATTAAACATATCTCACATTCAATCAAACATACTCTGTCCAACACGGCAAAACATCGTGGAAAAGGTAGCCTTTAGGCATTTCCCTCGAATAAAGGTCCTTTAATCCACCCTAGTTAGCCCATGCGCACTATATCATCATGCATAAATAAGTAACTTGCAAAAAGTAATAGCATACTAACGACTAAATCAAGGTTAAAAAAATAAATAACATACTAGCAACCCAATCATGCTCGAATACAAGGTTGGATGAAACGAAATGTGTGAATCTCTCAAGTGGTACGTGGCATTGTATCACGAGTGCAAACCGCAATACCATCCATTCGAATTCAGCTACGGAATTTACGTCCGGGTTTCCATCTGATATACTACAAGAGAGAACACATGTTCCATTCATTCAAGGGCCACAACATATATCAACAAACGACTCTCATGCGAAGGAATTCTAATAAACAACAAAAAATGAGAATAAACAAGAAGGGTGCCCTCAGGTCTAACCTCTTAGGTCGTCTCTCGAAAGTGCGTTACACGGCCGTCGTAAAGGTTGATGCTCGGTAACTTCTCCGGTTCACTGGTCCACTGCTCTCGTTCGCTGATTCACTATTTTGAGCTGTCATTTCCTCTGTTTTGCTGCTGTTTCTTGCGGTAATTTAAGGGTTTTAAAGTGTAGTTTTTTGTCATTGTTTTGCTATATTAAGGGACTGTTTTTGGTACTGTTTTTGGTGTTTGGGCTGCTATTTGGGGGGGATTTTTCGGTCACTGCAGTGCAGTTTTAGGGACTGTTTTCAGTGGTTACGGTGGTGTGTTTTAAGGGTGATGTTTTCGGTTTCTAGAGGGAGGAGGATAAGAGAATTATTTTACTTGCTATTCTTGTCTTGGGCGTGAGATGCTATGAGAGTTTTGGGTGCTAATGCTTTGCAGAATTTTCTATGATTTGTATGTATGTGCTAGGGTGTGAAAGGTTGGATTTGTGTTTCTTTTATAGGTAAATGCTTGGGTTTTCTTTGTTTGAATAGGAATGGGATTTGTGTAATTATGGGGGGAATATTTTGTTTAGTATTTTACAAGGAAAAATCTTCTTAAATTAGGGAGGAGATTTGGTTTGATTGGGAAGGTGATATATTTGATTTGTTTTATTTAGGTATGTGAATTATTTAGATTGGAATGTGATTTATTTAATTTAGGAAGGATATTATTTTAATTTGTGACATGTGTTTTAAATGTTTTAATTATTTTTGGGTGGGTTTTGGTGGGCTAAATGGGCTTGGGAGTGAGGCTAGCAACAAAACCAGAAGTACCGACACCGTTCGAACGCCGATTCGAACGCTACACGAACGCCCGCAATCCTCTGCTTGACATTCGAATGTGTTCACGAACACAGCACGAACGAAAGCAGTGAACATGTGAATTGAATCCGATGACATATTTTTTCTGAATTTCCCCTTCCGACATTCGTTTCCCATGACTTCCGCAACCTAAAGAGTAGTGCCTCCGTACGAGACTCATCATCGGGACTTATATGCAAAATACAGTGCCTACAGGGAGTCTGTCGTTTGGACCAGATGAAGGTCCATGTCTTTAACTTGACTCAACAAGAGTTATGTGGAATATTCCCGTCGACTGGACCAAATAAAGGCTCAGGATAATCTCCAATCGAATGGACCAGAAGAAGGTCCAGGAGAGTCTTCAATTAAGGGTGGCAACGGGCCGGGCCGGGCCCGGGCTTCGAAAAGCTCGGCCAGAGCCCGGCCTAAAAAAATTTGGCCCGGGCGTCAGTTGGGCCGGGCCGGGCCAAAATCCGGCCCAATTTTTTTTTTAAAAAAAAAATCAAATAAAATATATATTATATAAATATATCATACATTCACACTAATTGCAAGACAATTTATCAAATTTCAATATTTCATCCATAAACTAACAATCCAAATACCACAAAATTACAAATAAATACCTCAAAAGTTTCAATGTTTCATCCATAAACTAACCATCCAAATGTCACAAACAAATACATCAAAAGTTCAATGTTTCATCCGTAAACTAACAATCCAAATACCACAAATAACGAAACAAATACATTAAACTAATCCAACCGTTGTGGCTCAAAGTCTTCTTCCACTTCATCAATCAGTTCCTCTCCAGAAATTATAAGTTGTTCAGGAATAAGACCTAATGAGAAAAAATGTTAAAACATGTAAATTAAAGAAAATAATTAATTAAGAAATAATCTATATAGTCTTATACCTCGCTCAGAAGCCCATAACCAATTTTGAGTGCACATTATTACTTCCAATGTGTCAGAATGTAATTTGGCACGATGTGGACTCAAATGCCTCCCCACAGTACTAAAAGCAGACTCCGATGCCACAGTCGTAACCGGAATGGCTAATATATCTTTAGCTATCTCAGCCAAAAAAGGATATTTTCCTTTATTTGTCTTCCACCAAATCAAAATATCGAAGTCTGCAGTTCTAGCAACTAAAGGCTCCTCTAAGTACCTCTCAAGATCGGACTTTGATCTTGTATGATTGTTTTGAGTGGCAAAATAATCAAAGTCAGACAAATCTAAAAAAGAAGACGAATCAGCGGTGACAATATTATGGGAATGAACAACAGAAGTAGAAGATTCACCACCAATATCAGACTTAGCTTCATAATATTTAACTATCTCTTCAGAAAGTTGACGTGCTCTCGTAATTTGCTGCTCTGCAAAACCCACACCATAAATATTTGGAAAATAGTAATCAATAACATCATCTTAGATCTTGGGTCAAGAATGACAGTCATAACCAACACCTCATGAATCTCTTGCCAATATTTCTCAAACTTGGCAATCATAACAGATGACATTTGTTTAACTTGAGTAACATGGGACATTTGCCACTCCATCAAAGACATCCTCATTTTACAAGCCAGTGGAAAAAACATATTGGCTGTAGGGTACTTCGTACATGAAAACATCTCCGTCAACAAATAAAATGGACGTAAATATTCTAGCATTTTTTCAGCCATTTCCCATTCTGCATCAGAAGGCAAACATTTATAATGGGGCTCAATTTGTTGCACTCGAGGAAAAACTTTTTTATACTTAACTGCAATATCAAGCATGAAAAATGTAGAATTCCATCTAGTCGGACAATCAAGCACCAACTTTCTTTCAGTCTTAATCAATGATTGACGTGCAGACATCATAAGAGTTTCAATCCTTTTCGGTGTGCTACTCCAATAAGCAATACTCTCCCTAATCTTTGCAATACCCACTTCAATCACGGTCAAACCGTCCTTCACAATTAGGTTCAAAATATGAGCTGCACACCTCATATGAAAAAATTTACCACCCAATACCAGAGATTCAGATGAAAGCATTCCCTTCAATCTTTCTACCATTGCGTCATTAGTTGAATAATTATCCAAAGTAATTGTTGACAACTTTCGATCCACATTGCAATCCATCATACATTTAATTAGAACTTGAGATATACACTCGGCAGTATGTGGGGCTGGTACATATATGAACCTACATATATATAATGTATGTAATTAAATGTTAGCATATTCAACAAATAAGTTAGACATGATATTATATATAGATAAAATTAAATTACCTTAAGACTCAACTTTGTAAACGTCATGAGTTGTCAATGAAATGTCCTGTAACAACCATATACCCTCTCTTTTGGTTACCAGCATTCCACATGTCAGTAGTAATAGCAACCATGTTGTCATTAATATTCAACAAATTCATTAATTTCATCTTTTCTGATTTATACAATTTGAAAATCTCAGCCTTCAAAGTGTTTCTGGACATCTTCTTCACCAAAGGGTTGCAATAACTCATCAAGTCATTAAAAGCATCATACTCAACAAACTTCAGTGGCAGCTCATGCTTTATAACCAATGACGTAATTTTTTGACGGACAATATTTACATCAAATGATCTAAGCTCCATACAAGCTGTTTCATCTTCTTGCTTTATAACATTAAGAGTTTTTTGAACTGTATCTTCAAACTTAGGTTGTTTTTTAGTATAACAATTCTTCATATGTCTATTTAAGTGACTGGTACCTTTTTTAGACATACCACTCAATAGCTTGGCACAGTGATTACATTTTGCCTTTAATTTCCCACCAATAGTAATCTTCGTAAAATGATCCCGACATTTTGCTGTCGTTCGTCTCTTATTATCCATATTTTCTAATGCTACTCCGTTTCTTTTGTTATCATCTTCATCTATTTTTCCATCTTCAATATCAAGTATCTCATTTTCATCATCACTAGGCTGGCGTACATCTTCAAGGCCGTTAAGAAAAACAGGGGAATTTGGTCGAATAGGCGTAGATTCTTCCAAGTTAGACATCACTGATAATGGCACTGAAAATCAAGAAAGGTATTGAATCTATCAACCTTAAGGACTAGGAGACCAAATTTAACAAAATAGAGTCAATAAACTTGTTTCCAACAACAACGTCATATTCATCATCAATAAGGCCATAACCAATGCAGCACAATAACAAGTAATACATGAAGAAAATCAAAGCAAATCGATATTCATAATCAACACTACCACAATACAGAATTTATATCTAATTATCTATGGGATACTGCAAAATTGCAGCATAGAATTTGTTTTGACTTTTAGCCCAATACAATGACTGAAAAATGGGTTGAATCATGTCTCCCACAATACATCATAATTCCTACAAGTAATAAAAAAATTCAGAATCCATCATACAGACACCACACAATCTGAATATGCTATTTCAGCTACAATAAATAATCAACTGTGATTAATACATGTGCACAAAACCTTCTTCATGTACAACTCAATAATCAACTATAACTAATTCTCGTGTGCTAACCTCAAATGCACACCATCAAGAAAAAGATATGGACACATTAAACTTTACCCAAACTTTGTGAGAGTGATATGTTGATAGCAACTGAGAGCAGACGACTAGACGAGCAGTCGATGAGGCCAGAAATAGAAGACAAGCCGATGTCGATGCCGATGCCGAATTGCCGAGAGAGATTGAGATTTGAGAGCAATTGGAGATTGAGATTTGAGAGACACTCAGAGAGAGAGGGGGAGATTTGAATTGAAATGGGAATTAGGGCATGGGTGACTGTGAGCAGCTGAGTCGCTGAGAGAGTGTGAGTTGAAAGGAGAGCTGAGAGAGTGGGCAGTGGGCACAGGGCACTCTGGACATAATTAGATTTTCAATTAAATCTTCGAGCCCGAGCCGGGCTCTGTCCTAAAAGCCCGGCTCGCTAATTTAGTCTCTCGGGCCGGGCCGGGCCCGGGCTTTTCTGCCACCCTTACTTCAATGTCGTCTGGATTATAGGAATGTCAAGGTCTTCAACTTGACTCGACAAGAGTCATGGGGAATGTTCCCTTCGACTGGACCAAATGAAGATCCAAGATAATCTCCAATCGACTGGACCAGAAAAATATTCAGGGAGTCTTCAATATCGTCTAGACCAGTGAAGGTCCAGGTCTTCAACTTGACTGGATAAGAGTCATGGGGAATATTCCCATCGACTGGATCAGATAAAGGTTCATGATAATCTCAATCAACTATACCACAAGAAGGTACAAGGGAGTCTTCAATATCGTTCAAGTAGTATAAAAATATCAATCTCACGAGGACTTAATATCTAAACTATTGATTTTATGAGGTCAAATGATTACTAGTATCTAACAGGTTGTTTGATTGATTTGAAATGGTGACGATTCTAAATTTAAAAACAAGTAAATAAATTATTCGAAATTAGATTTTAAGAAAATTCAATATTAAAAACTTTCTAGGGTTGTGATTTCTTCCAATATCATTTTAAAGATGCAGTGGTTATCTTAAAGTTGGGTAATATATTGATTTATTAACCTGGAACACTTAATTATGTGTAAGTCTATGTCGATGGTCAGACAAAATACCCAGTTTAACCCAATTGAACCATATGTCTATGTCAACCAAATTATCTGGATTCATTAAGTTTAAGTTCCAATTATGGCTACCCCCGCCCGACAGGTATATGTCTATCCTGTAAGGAAATCTATTAAAGGGTTATCTATCCTCAAGGAAGATCGTGGACAATTGAGTCTAAGGTCTTAAACTTAAAATCCCTATGTCTAGTTCATTTTAAGTTTCCCAGTCAATTTTATTAATGGCCAGTTAATGAATAAAACATTAAGATTAAGACTCAATAAATAAATCTTTATATTACCCAAGCTATAATCTAACCCCTTATAAAACTGTGATATTGGATTTCATCACAACCCCAGATAACTGGCTTAGTTACGACATATATTTACGGGTAATAAAAATTTAAATAAAATAAAAGACATAAAGTAAAATACTGAAAATTAAATACTGAAAATTAAATACTGAAAATTAAATGCTGAAAAGTAAATGCTGAAAGTAAATTGCTGAATGAAAAGTAAATTGCTGAAAAGTAAATTGCTGAAAGTAAATTGCTGAAAAGTAAATGCTGAAAATAAATTACAGAAAAGTAAATGCTGAAAGTAAATTGCTGAAAATTAAAGAAAGAAAAGTACTGTGCGTAAAAGTAAATTACGTAAAGTAAAAACTAAAAAGTAAAGAAAAGAAAGTGCGAAAGCGAAAATTAATTACTGAAAGCTGTAAATAAACAAACAATATACATTGCTTGGTATTTATAGGGAAAATTTTACAAATGAAATGGCTTGGTATTTATGGCTTGGTATTTATAGGCAAATTTTACCTCCATCAAATCATCCACCAAATCAATTATTAATTGCTCCACTAATTGCTCCACCAAATCCATTATTAATTGCTCCACTAATCTCTTATCATGTTTGGTGATGATTTGATAATTTTATTATTTATTTATTAATTTATTTTTTGCTTTGAAAAATGATTGAAAGTGACTTTAATAATTACACACAACACATTTCTAGATGGTTCATCAATTTCGGGCATGAAATCATCAGAATTCGAAATTATTTTGTCTTTCAAAGTTATAGATCTTTGAGTCTTCCTTAATTTGGAACTTGAATCAGCTCAATCCGATATCGGAGGTAAAACGTTATGCCCAAAATACGACAGATGCCCAAAACTGGAATTTCCAAAACTGCTCTTCGTCAAAAACGCCCTTTCAAGTTTCCAATCTCCAAAAATAAAATATCAAGTCCAATAATTGCCCTTATTTGACCCATTTTCGTCCTAAATGATTTTATTGAGATCCGATATTATTTTATCTGCAAAATAAACTAAAACACATCAAAACGTTCATCAAACCCGAGAAACTAAACAAAATATTAAGTTAAAAGGGCGGTAAATATTGATATATTTTCCACTCATCATACTCTCAAACCTAACATTTTGCTAGTCCTCAAGCAAAACAATAAAATAAAATACAAGAAACAATTAAAATTAAACTAAGCCACTTTCGTAGGGATCACGGTTGCATTTAGCATATGCAACAAGCCTTTAAACCCCTAGGTGTCCCTAGTGGACGAGTTATAGTCTCGTGAGGGCTTACAGCAACGATACCCATAAATGTTTTACAAAAGTAAAAAGGTAGTGAAACTAATGCACACAAAAGCAAAAGGACAAGCGAAAAGAGAATAAAGATGTTAGTGACTAATCAGGTGAAACTTCTACTCCAAGTTACTAGTTGTTTTGTTTCATTCTAAATTACCGAATAAGTAAATCTCTGATTGTTTTTACCATTCTTCATATACACAGCCAACAAAATATTAAACAACTCATTTTGCCCACAACGGTCATAAGTGCAGTTGATAAGAGAGTAATATTTTTGTCCTAAAGTTCTATCAGATTTCACACCTTTTTTGCAGCAATGGAATAATTTTTCTGATTTTTCTGATTTTTTTTCTTTTATTTTTCTCTATTTTTTATTATATTACAATATATCCATCTATGTAATGAGAGTTAGGTCGGTGGCTCCCAAACCAGTTGGTTTAAGGCATAAGGTGTTAAGACACCCCTACGGACTTAATTACTCAGACTTCAGAGATATATATATATATTTGCAGCATCATTGATCCATGTAGCGAGTTTTGGGCCAGTGACTCCCAAACCAGTTGGTTTTAGGGCACTAGGTGTTAAAACACCCTTACAGACTTAATAACTCGGATCTTAGATTTTTTTTTTTTTTTTACTCCATTGCTTTTTGAGATGCTTCCTCCAATTTAACTAGAGCATGAATATTACAAACTTTTCAATTATAGTTCATGTTCGTATGTTTCTATATATGTTGATAATATCTGCTAACTGAACATATGAAAATCCATTTTAGTCCGTTTTTGGAGAATTTACAAATTAAATAATTAAAAAAAGGAAATAAACAAAAATTAACTGATTTCGAAAATAGGCTTGAGATACGTCTCAGGAGTGGAAACCTCCTTACTCAGCCATTCTTACCAATTTCACTCTTTTAGTCAAAATAAAAACACAAAAACACAAAATATTTTTGTAATTTTTGAAAAAAATTTCAATTTTTTGTATTTTTCGAAAAAATTTGGACTAAAAACAACACACAAACTAAAAAAGAGGTACTGATCAACTAATTATCTCCCACAAACCTAAATGAGACATTGTCTTCAGTAGAAGAAGAGTTTAGAAGATAATACCTGGTTAGCTGAAATTCTACAAGAAATTAAAGGTTAAGATCCAGAATTAAATCCTACGCTCTTACCACGATCGTCCTCAGACCATTTATCTTTTGAAGGAATAGGGTCAACTCGTGGTTCATAGGCTATGAGTTGGTCTATTAGATCCAGAGTAGTTCTGACAGTAAAGATGAGTTCTTTCAAAGGTTTCGACATGAACCCATTTCTCCGAGCATCATCAAGAAAAACACACAAAGAAAATCATAAAATCAATCAACGTTGAGCAGTCCAATTGGTTTCTGGTGTATGTTCAGGTTCGCCCAAGATAGTACTATAAAAAATTTTCTCCAATGTGCCCAAGCCACCTGGCAAAGCAATAAAAGCATCAGCACGGTTAATCATTACCACTAGTCGTTCAGACATATCTGGCACGATCAGTTCCTCTCCGTTTGATGGTTAAATAAGATTTGCTTCTGCCAATGGTTTTGGAATGATTCCCAAAACGTGACAGCCTCCTTCATGTACGGCCTTTGAAACGATCCTCATTAGTCCAAGATTTCCTCCGCCATATATTAAGTGCATATTCCTTACAGCTAATACTCGACCTAATTCATGTGCTGCTTCTACGTATTGTGGTTTAGTACCAACAATACTACTGCAAAACACATAGGTGTTCTCAATTCGTCTTCTTGAAGTGCTTCCATTTTTTTTATGTATTTCTCTCTCAACTCTGGATGCCTTCAAAAGTGCAAATGATGGCTGAATTTATAGTACCTGAAAAGGGTGAGTAAAAATAGCACAAGTATCTTTCAGAGGACGATTAGTAGCGAAATAATATCGTGATAGTCAAATGTTCTGGATCCTGTCAGAGAAAATAAAAGAAAACAACAAAAAAATTACAATTATTAGGAAAAGACAAAGAGATATAATATTCACAAGAAAAGTAACAGCGTGATTGACGTCTATGCGTCGGGGACAAGCTTCCCATCCAATTTTCTTATAAATTGGCAAACAGGGTCTTTTTGAGTCAGATTCCCGAGACTTAACAGTTGTCTTTCTTTTTGAAATTGTGTATGTAATTTGCGAAAGGCTATGTGAACATATCCACTGGGTGCGTCTCAAGAGTCGAAGATATATCATCTAAAGACTCCTTACTCAAGCCATCCCTAATGAATTTAATTTTGTCTTCGCGATTATCAGACACCATTCCTAAAGAACGACAACGAGTATTGCAATTCCAGCGTGCACATTTATAACAAACACCCATTTGCTTAGCTCTACGTTTCTTTGCATAGGTGCTTCTTCCAAAACCAGGCAGATGTGAAATAAAAGGGTCAGAATACTCACCTGTCAATCGGACCCTTGCTTCAATAATCCAACGAATGTCAGTAGGAAAACCTTTGATCATCAATAATCTCATCCGTTCCAAGCGAGCTTTGTATACTTTCATCAGAGATTTTTGAAGGAGAGAGAGAAGGAAATTGCCTGTGAAGATTTACGAGAGCTTCTTCCATCTTGAAATGACTTAATCTGCAAAAAACTAAACACAAAAAATAAAACACACCAGATCACAATATATACACAAATTGCATGGGTTGCCTCTGCTAGCGCTAAGTTTAAAGTCGTCAGCCAAACTTGACTTCTCGAACGTTAAGATGGATCTGAAAGTGTAATACTTTCTTTTTGTCTCTCAAATGATTCTCCCCCGTAGTGCTTGACATGCTTGTTTTTACCTTGAAAGTTTTGTTAGAGACAGGATCATGTATCTCAACGGATCTATCTGGTAAAACTTTGGTGATCACAAATGGACCTGACCACCGTGATTTTGGCTTCCATGGGAAGAATTTCACCCTTGATTTGTTTAACAGTACCTTCTGCCCTGGTTTTCATCATGTCTTTTCTTGCCCTTTTCTTTGTACAATTTGGCATCCTCAAAAGGCTGATTGTGAATTTCCTCCAATTCTTTGAGCTGATGGAACTTTTTCTCTTATGTTGCTTGTAGAGCAAGAATTAGCTCTTTCAGTGCAAAAAAGATGCTTTATCTTTAGGCTCCACAGGCAATTGACATGTTTTAAGTTTGTCAGTAGAACTTTGCATTGCGTTGGAGTTCTGAATGGTACTGTGTATCACATCAAGTTTGAAACATTCCTCATTCTTTTTCATCATCTGGAAATTCATGGCTTGAAAACATTGAATGTTACTTCTTGGTCATGTACCATCATGGTTAATTCTCCTTTTTGTACATCAATAATGGTTCGACCTCTAGCCAAGAATGGTCTCCCGAGGATGATTCGCACGTCTACATCTTCCTCCATATCAAGGACAATAAAATCTGTTGGGAAAATGAATTTGTCAACCTTGACCAGCACATCTTCAACTACACCTCTCGGAAATACGAGTGTTTTATCAGCAAGTTGTAGTGAGGCTGAAGTTGGCATTATTTCTCCAATCTGTAATTTCCTGAAAATAGAAAAAGACATCAAGTTAACACTAGCACCTAAATCACACAGAGCCTTACCGAAGTCATGTTCTCCTATGGTGCAAGGAACAGTGAAACTGCCAGGATCTTTCAACTTTGGGGGAAGTTTCCTCTGAATGATAGCGCTGCATTCTTCTGATAATGCTATTGTCTCGTAATCTCCCAATCTCCACTTTCGTGAAAGAATGTCTTTCATGAATTTGGCATAGTTGGGCATTTGTTCCAACGTTTCTGCAAATGGAATGTTGATCTGCAGCTATTTAAAGATCTCCAGGAACCGAGAAAATTGCTTGTCCATTTGTTCTTCTGAAGACGTTGAGGAAAAGGTGGATGTGGAATGATTGTTCTTTTTCCTTTGCTTCTTTTTCCTCCTCTGTTGCTTGTTTCTTTTGGAACTTCCTCAGCCGCTGTTTTGGCTCCAACATATTGTTGATTTCAGTACCGCTTTTTAACATGATGGCATGACATTGTTCCTTCCCATGTTTCTTGGATTTGGCTCTGTGTTGCTAGGAAGGGTACCTGGTGGTCTGTAACTCTGAGCATTTGCCAGTTGTCCAATTTGATTCTCCAGTGCTTTAATAGAAGCAGATTGACCTTGAATTAACGCTGCTTGGGATTGAAACATAGCATCATATCTTGCTGCTTGAGATTGAAACATAGTATCATATCTTGCTGCTTGAGAGTCGTGTTTTGCTTCTATCTTTTTCAAGTGGGTCAACACTTCTGTTATTCCTGGTTCATTTGCCTGCTCCTGGCTTTTATTCTGTTGTTGGAATCCAGGTGGTGGATAGTTCTGCTGTTAGCCTGAATTATTGCTCCATGATAAATTAGGATGATTCCTCCACCCTGGGTTGTAGGTGTTGGAATATGTATTGTTCCCCTGTCTGTTGAAATTTTTGACAAAATTCACTGTTTCTTCAAGTTGGTTCGACTCTGGTGCTCCTCCATATGGTGAACTTGGTGGATCCAGTGGTAAGAGTCTCCATGAATTGCATATCTGATCTAGCTTGGTGTTGACTGCTGTATTGGCTCCACTTTCATAAATTCCTGCAATTCTTTGGATCATGCTCCTTTCTGTTGGCCACAAGGAATTGTTGTTGGCCATTTCTTCGATTAGGTCCCAGGCTTGATCTTCTCCTTTTGCCATCAAGGCTCCTCGCAGCAGCAGCATCAATTGTGGTTCTCATTATTCCAGAAAGCCCATTATAGAATGTTTGGACTTGAAGCCATTTTGGAATCTCATGGTGAGGACATTTCGGAGCAAATCTTTATACCTTTCCCAAGCTTCGCAGATGGATTCTGAATCTCATTTGTACAAAGGATATGATGTCATTCCTCAGTTTTCCGGTTCTGGCTGGTGGAAAGTACTTTGCAAGAAATTTGGTGGCTAAAGTGTTCCAAGTTGTGATGGAACCTGCTGGTAGTGAATGTAGCCAAGCTTTAGCTCTGTCCTTCAAGGAGTATGGGAAAACACGCAATCTCATTGCTTCTTCAGCTTCTCGGTGTAATTGAAAGTGCCGCAAACTTCCAGGAAGTTGTTGATGTGGGCATTAGGATCTTCAGTTGCATTCCCCCCAAACTGAATTGACTGATGAATCATCTGAATGCATGTTTTGATGTCACCTGCATTTGTTGGTAAGAGAGGAAGTACAATGCAAGAAATGAGTCTGTCAACCGCCGGAATGGTTCTATCTCGAATGGGAATGGTGGTGTAACGTTCAAAGGTTCAGGTTCCATGTTGACTAAAGCTTCTTGGCCTTCTTGCCTTCTCCTTTCCCTTCTCAATTGTCTGATGGTTCTTTCAATTTATGGGTCAAGCGGTCGAAGTTCAAAGCTTCTGGTTCATCTCATGTAGTTTCTGAGAACCTGAAACACAAGAAAACAAAAACAATAAGTAAAAAGAAATTAGATACAAGTAACGTATCTAACCCCAAAACTAATAGTGAAAGATAAATAAGTCCCCAGCAACGGCGCCAAAAACTTGACCGGCGTAAACACACACGTATAACGCAAGCGCACGTATCGTTCAAGTAGTATAAAAATATCGATCCCACGAGGACTTAATATCTAAATATTGATTTTATGAGGTCAAATGATTACTAGTATCTAACAGGTTGTTTGATTGATTTGAAATGGTGACGATTCTAAATTTAAAAACAAGTATAATAAAATTATTCGAAAGTAGATTTTAAGAAAATTCAATATTAAAAACTATCTAGGGTTGTGATTTCTTCCAATATCATCTTAAAGATGAAGTGGTTATCTTAAAGTCGGGTAATATATTGATTTATTAACCTGGAACACTTAATTATGTGTAAGTCTATGTCGATGGTTAGACACAAATAACCCAGTTTAACCCAATTAAATCATATGTCTATGTCAACCAAATTATCTGGATTCATTAAGTTTAAGTTCCAATTATGGCTACCCCCGCCCGACAGGTATATGTCTATCCTGTAAGGAAATCTATTAAAGGGTTATCTATCCTCAAGGAAGATCGTGGACAATTGAGTCTAAGGTCTTAAACTTAAAATCCATATGTCTAGTTCATTTTAAGTTTCCCAGTTCAATTTTATTAATGGCCAGTTAATGAAAAAAGTATTAAGATTAAGACTCAATAAATAAATCTTTATATTTACCAAGCTAATAATCTAACCCATTATAACCCGGTGATATTGGATTTCATCACAACCCCAGAGATAACTGACTTAGTTACGACATATATTTACGGGTAATAAAAATTTAAATAAAATAAAAGACATAAAGTAAAATACTGAAAATAAATGCTGAAAAGTATAATGCTGAAAGTAAATTGCTGAAAAGTAAATTGCTGAAAAGTAAATTGCTGAAAAGTAAATTGCTGAAAAGTAAATGCTGAAAATAAATTACTGAAAAGTAAATGCTGAAAGGAAAGTAAATTGCTGAAAATTAAGAAAGAAAAGTATTGTGCGTAAAAGTAAATTACGTAAAGTAAAAACTGAAAAGTAAAGAAAAGAAAGTGCGAAAGCGGAAATTAATTACTGAAAGCTGTAAATAAACACAACAAGATACAATCATTTTAGTATTCTTAAGGAATTCCATAGAAGAAAGTATGAATTTTACAAATGAAATGGCTTGGTATTTATAGGAAAAATTTTGCCTCCATCAAATCATCCACCAAATCAATTATTAATTGCTCCACTAATTGCTCCACCAAATCCATTATTAATTTCTCCACTAATCTTCTTATCATGTTTGGTGATGATTTGATAATTTTTATTATTTATTTATTATATTTATTTTTTGCTTTGAAAATGATTGAAAGTGACTTTAATAATTACACACAACACACTTCTGGATGGTTCATCCATTTCGGGTATGAAATCCTCCGAATTAGAAATTATTTTGTCCTTCAAGTTGTAGATCTTTGAGTCTTCTTTAATTTGGAACTTGAATCAGCTCAATCCGATATCTAAGTAAAAAGTTATGCCAAACCTAAGATAGATGCGCAAAATTAGAATTTCCAAAACTGCACTTCGTCAAAAACGTCATTTCAAGTTTCCAATCTCCAAAATTAAAATATCAAGTCCAATATTTTCCCTTATTTGACCCATATTTCGTCCTAAATGATTTTATTGAGATCCGATATTATTTTATCTGTAAAATAAACTAAAACACATCAAAACGTTCATCAAACCCGAGAAACTAAACAAAATATTAAGTAAAGGGGCAGTAAATATTGATATATTTTCCGCTCATCAATCAACTGACGATCTTTATCAAGACCCAGAACCATCAAATGAAGAACGGCGATTGACATGCTCAAAGATTGGATCAAGAAACAAGACGAAAAGTGGGATGTAATGGATGAAATGTTTCAGAGTAACGCGACATCCATACAAAGAATGATAGATCAAACGAAACAATTAATAGAAAACCAGAGCTATATACCTCACGAAATATTTTCAGATGAAACTGATGAAGCCTTCGAGTACCAAAAATTTCACGATGACATCTTAACAGAGGAAGAGGCTGAGCAGTATCAGAATCAGAGGTATCAGTTTAGGAGTCCGAACATGCAGAATTTCAATTTGATCTTTATTATTCATCAGACTCTGACGAGGATTAAGAAGCATAGCTGTCTGTGCCCACTACACAACCCAAGTGAGGATGAAACTCTGCATCCTCAAAATGAAGATCTTGGAGCATGCATTGCACTGATGTTTGAAGAAGAGCTATCTGAACCATTCATATAAACCACAGAGGATAAGGACCTACAATCAGACATATCTTTACATCCTCAGGTTGACACATATGGAGCATGCATTTCACAGATGACATATGAAGAGCTGAATGCGAAATTTTAAAATACATCTGTGAAGAAATGATGGAGCAAGATGAAGAACAAATGGAAGAGCAAATGTCTGACCATATTGAAACTCTCATGACTTCAAGAGAAAAATCATTGTTTGGGGGGAGTAAAAATCAAAGAAACCGCCCAGAAGCTTGACAGAATGGAACTCCCATTCAAAGTCAAACACCATACGAGACCTCCTGATTTTCTTTCTTTCTTTTCAGGAACCACTTGAGCGACAAATTTTAAAAAGGTGGCACAAGCACTGAATAAGACAAAATTAATTTTGCCACTTTACCGTTAGAAGAGACCTTTCAAAAGCAACGCACATGGGATTGTCTTTAATCGGACGTCCAAAACCACGCTAAAACCTCATGACGGATGGACTTCAGATACGTCTGGCTGAAGATGAAAAATTTAGTGCTAGCATGGAGGCAATCCATGCAAAATTTTTATTTGCATTTAAATTTTTATTTTTGTATTTTGTGTATATATATTGTAGAATTTTTAATTTTGTGTGATATTTTTAGGGAAAAGCACAAATAGAGCATTTAAGGCAGAAAGGAATGGTGTTTTGCCATCACAGATAATGATATTCATTAGTGATGGCTGAATAAGAATGGATTCTTGAGACACATCATAATGGATATATATACCAAGCGAGTGGCGTATTGCGTACACAATTCCGTTGTGCCTTAAATAATTGCTTTCATTTGCTTTTCGGTTATGATTTCCTTAATTTTTACCGACAGGATCCATACTTTTTGACTTCACGATTTATTTAATATTTAGCTAATAATTGTCATCTGGCAGGTACTAGTGCTATTATCACTCACCATTTTTCAGGATTTATAAATTCAACTCGTTATTGCACTCTTGAAGACAACCATATTTGAGAAAGAAATATATATAAAAAAATGGAAGCAACTTCAAGAAGACGAGTTGTAAACATCTGTGTGTTTTGTGGTACCAGTGTTGGTTCTAAACCAGAATTCGTTGTGGCAGCACAGGAATTTGGTAGAGTCATAGCTGAAAGGAATATGCACTTAGTATATGGCGGTGGCAATCTTGGACTAATGAGGTACATTTTAAGGGCCGTACAGGAAGGAGGTAGTCAAGTTCTGGGAATCATCCCAAAACCTTTGGCCGAGGTAAAGCTGATAGGACCATCAAACGAAGAGTAATGCATCGTGCCAGGTATGTCCGAACGACTTGTTGAAATGATTAACCGTGCTGATGCTTTTATTGCTTTGCCAGGTGGCTTGGGGACAATGGAGGAAATTTTTACAGTGTTATCTTGGCCAAACTTGAACATACACCAGAAACCAATTGGATTGTTTAATGTTGATGGATTTTATGACTTAATTTGTGTGTTTCTTGATGATGCCCAGAGAAATGGGTTCGTTTCAAAACATGTAAAAGATATCATCTTCACTGCCAGAACAGCCCATGATTTAATTGACCAATTTTAGCATTTGAACCACAAATTGACCTTATCCTTTCCAAGATAAATTGGTCTGATAATGATCGTGGTAAAAAGGGTCGGATAAATCTGGATCTTAGTAATTTTCTTTTTAAATGTAGAATTTCAGCTAACCATGTATTGTTTTCTAAACTCTTCTTCTACTTTTTAGACATTTGGGACAATGACTCAATTAGGTTTGGGGGAGGGGAATAGTTTACTACTATTTTATTTTTTATTTTTCGTTGTGTTGTTTTTGTTTGGCTTTTAGTCAAAAAATTTCAAAAATTCAAAAATAAAAATAAAAATTAAAAAAATAAAAAATATTTGTGTTTTTGTGTTTTTAACTTGATTAACCAGGTGTGGAATTGTGTTTGAGATAGTTGTGTAAGGAATTTCCACTCCTAAGACGTATCTCAACCTATTTGTAACAAGTTAATTTTGTGTTTATTTCCTTTTGAATTATTTAATTTGTGAATTCCCCATAAAACTGACAAAATTGGATCTCATATGCTCAGTTAACAGGTATTATCAACATGCATGGTAACATACGGACATGAGTTGTAAGTGAAAAGTTTGTGATATTATGTGCTCTAGTTTAATTGGAGGAAGCATCTAAAAAAAAGAAAAAATAGAGCAATGGAATAAAAAAAAAGTATTGTGTATATTAATAAAAAAAATCTGAGATCCGAGTAATTAAGCCCATATGGGTGTTTTAACACATAGTGTCCTAAGCCAACTGGTTTGTGAGTCACTGACCCAAAACTCGCTACATAGATTGAAAATGTTAATTTAAAAAAAAAGACATATGAGATCCGAGTAATTAAGTCTGTAGGGGGTATTAACATCTAGTGTCCTAAAACTAATTGGTTTGAGAATCACTGACCAAAGCTCACTACATGGATTAAAGATGTTATAAAAAATAAAAATAAAATAAAATTTCCATTGCTAAAAATGTGTGAATTCTGATATAACTTTAGGACAAAAATATTACTCTCTTTTCAACTACACTTATGAATATTGTGGGCACAATGATTTGATTAATACCCTGTTGGTTATGTATATAGAGAATGGTAAAAATAATCGGAGAATTTACTTATTTGGTAATTCAGAAAGAAAGAAAACAATTCTTAACTTGGATAAGATTTTCACGTGTTTAGTCACTAACTTGTTTTGTATGTTTGATTGACATTTGTGGGTGTCGTTGCTATAAGCCCTCACGAGACTACAACTCGTTCACTAGGGACACCTAGGGGTTTAAAGGCTTGATGCATATGTAAATGCAACCGTGATCCTTACGAAAGTGGCTTAGTTTAATTTTTTTTAAAGTTGTTTATTGCATTGTGTTTTGTTTGTTTTACTCGAGGACTAGCAAAATGTTAGGTTTGTAGGTGTGATGAGCGGAAAATATATCAATATTTACCATATTTTTTACTTAATATTTTGTATAGTTTCTCGAGTTTTATGAACGTTTTGATGTGTTTTAGTTTATTTTACAGATAAAATAAAATCGGAACTCAATGGAATCAATTAGGACGAAATATGGAACACATAAGGGCAAAAACTGGACTTGACATTTGGATTTTAGAGGTTGAAAACTTGAAATGGTGTTCTAACGAAGTACAATTTCGGAAATTTCAACTTTGCGTAATTGTTGTAATTTGGCCATAACTTTCTACTCCGATATCGGATTGAGGTGATTCAAGTTTCATATTCAAGAAGATTCAAAGATCTACAACTTTGACGTTCATAATAATTTCGAATTCTGAAGTTTGCATGACAGAAATTGATAAAAAAATCCGGAAGTGTGTTATGTGTAATTATTAAAGTCAATTTCAAAACAAAAAAAAATAAAATAAAATAAAAAATAAAAATTGTCAAACTTCCACCAAACATGCATGTTTGGTGGAGGATTTTGTGTCGTGTTTTGTGCCATGTTTGGTACCATATTTGGTGCCATGTTTGGTGGAGAAATTGGTGGAGGCAAAATTTTACATATAAATATCAAGCCATTTTATTTGTAAATTTCATACTTTCCTTGGTTTCTTAATAAGGAATTAAGGATTGTATCTTGTGTGTTTTATTTAGTAGTTTTATAATGTATTTTTATTTTTATTTTTAGTAATAATAATTTGTTTGTTTTTACTTTCTTTTATGTTTAGTGGTTAATTTCCGTCGGGGGAAAGGTGAAACTTTTAATATGATAAGGTAGATTAATCTCACTTAATTTATAATATGGATGTTGTAATTTAATAATATGGAAATTGTAATTTAATAATATGGATTAAAGTTGATACCGCTTTAATGGCTGATTTTATTTATTTTACATAATGTGACACCGCCTATATGGTCGGTCTTTAGGTGACAGATGATTACCGCCTAAATGGCTGGTTTATGGACAAATAATAACACCGCCTTTATGGATGGTTTGACTTAAATGGGTAACACTGACAATTTCTATATTATAATAAAGTGAGATTTCTACATTTGAAATATTAAAGGTGGATCCCCAAACCCCAGTATTTTATTTTTATTCTAGGGAAGTGATGAATCACAATATTTAATAGTTTTATAATTGTTTTAATTATTTTATGTGTGTTGCTTTTGTTTTTTTTATTGAATCTTAAGCTTAATACTTCTTGTTAACTTTTCATTAATAAGATTGATATGGTAAACTTAATATGAACTTGGAAAAGAGATTTTAGGTTTCAGCTTTAGATTCAATAGCTCACGATCTCATCTTGGGGCAAGAGACTCTTAGGTAGATTTCCTTCCATGATAGACATATACCTGTCGGGCGGGGTAGCCACAATTGGAACTTGACCTTAATAAATTCAGATAACTTGGTTAACATAAACATATGATTAATTGAGTTATTCTAGGTGTTTGCATCTAACCATCGGAAGAGGCTTTTGCATATCTTCGTGTTCCAGGTTAACAAACTAAGTTATTACACATTTATAAGAGAATCAATTCATCATTAGAATAATATTATGTGAAATCACAATCATAGATATTTGTGTCTTTTGTTTATTTTGTGTCTTTTGTTTATTTTCCTTAGTATTTTCTTTTGAGTATTTATTTATTTATTTAGCAAATCCACATTCAACCAACCAATAAGCAATCATTCAATTCTCCCTTTAATTAGATACATGTAAATAAATAGTATCAATAATTAACAACAACAATAGAAATTAAGTCCTCATGAGATCGATATTTTTATACTATTTGAACGATACGTGTTCTTGCGTTACGTGTGTGATTTCACCGATCATTATTCTTGCCATCATTTACACCTCCTAAGCTAGGATCCGCCGCTGAGGAGACATCACCTTCTTCCATCTGTTTCCAGCCTCCATCAGCCTTTTCATTCTCTCCGGACGCCTTTGCTGTGTCATAAGAAGCATGCAATCCGAAGAAGATATAGTAAACCAATAACAGTCCAGTCCAGATTCCAAACCTTTCAAACGAAGCTTTATCTATTGATCCAAGCAAGAAAATATTGATAGCAATGGAAGCAGATGGCAGCCATGGCACCAACGGGACACCCCATAGCTTCGGAGCCCTAGCTTGTGGAACAAGAAAGGCAAGTCCGCAAGTACTCAAGAACCAAATTGGCACAGTTATGCAATAACCAATCCATCCAGTTTCACTTAGACCCCAATAAGCAGCAGTGGCAATTGAAGAACTCAGAATCAGCACAATGCAAGTAATGAGCTTGATTTGATTTGCTGCTGTTGTTACCCCGCTGACATAGTAGCGGCGAACAAGAAGAGCAACAGCCACCAGCATGAAGATAAACAATGTAGAGATTGACAAAAGGTTTGATAATACGTTTAGCTTGGTGAAGAAGGCGATGATTGCAGTGGCTGTAAGCATAACAATTGTTGCATTAACCGGTGTCCCGGTCTTCCCATTAACCTGGGCTAACCATGGCGGCATCATGTGGGTTCGAGCAATGTGTGTCAAATACCGAGCCTGTCCAACGGCTGAGACTAGCAAGACTGTTGTCATACCTTTCAATGCTCCAAATGCGACGACGTATTTAGCCCAATCCCAACCCACAGCTTCAAACGCTACTGAAAATGGAGCATCAACATCGATTTTATAGTAAGGCTGCATGAGACATAAAGCTATTGCGAGCAAGCAATAAGCCGTAGTTGTGACAGCCATGGAACCAACGAGGCCAATGGGGATATCTCTAGCTGGGTTCTTGGTCTCTTCGGCCATTGTTGAGACAGCATCGAAACCAACATAAGCGAAGAAAAGCACAGCGGAAGCCTTGAAAACTCCACGGGCGCCAAAAGGGGCAAACTCTCTGTAGTTTTTGGTGTCAGCGTTGGCAAAACCGCCGACGATGATGAAGAGAATGACGGCCACGTGGATGATTGAGGCGATGTAGTTGAAGCGGGATGAGCCCTTTGTGCTCATCACGGCGAGGATGCAAATGACAGCTGAGACACCAACTGCTATGGGGTCAAGGTGGCCATAATCTTCTGGCATGCTTTTGACTATTATGCGGAAGTCCTCCGGCTTCTTGTTGCAAAGGGTGGCGAAGTAGGATGTCCAGGACCGGGCAACTGCAGCGCCGCCTATGACATACTCCAATAGGATGTTGCCGGCGGCAATAAAGGCGACGAAGTCACCTAGCTCTACTCTTAAGTAGGCAAATGAGCCCCCTGCATGCAGAAGGATTAAAATTATTAATGTATCATGTTAAACGAAATGTTGATAATTCTTGAAGTCAATAGCTTGTGAGGCTGTGGGTAATGACTAAATTTAATTGTACACTTTATCACTGAAATTAAAGCTTTCAAAAGTGTTGTAACATTTAGTTGGAATTTCAGAATATAGGTGAAGCAACTTTGATAAATCTAACACGTAAAAGTGGCTAAGTATATAATTTTTATTTTTATTTTTATTTTTATTTTTTTCTACTGTGATATTTTAAGAATATTACTGTATAGTTTAATATTTCAAACATTATATATACCAAACTTTGATCTTAAGCTTTTTAATTTCCATCTCATTAATAAATCTCATTAGTGTATCAAAATAATACAATTTTTACATCAAATACTAAAAATAAGAAAACTTACTAACAATGATAGATATACATAAATTCTTACTAACAATTTCTACACCCCTCTCACTGTAGCTACAGTGATACTACAGTAATCACTGTAGATGGATGTAGAAATTATTAGTACGAATTTATGTATGTTTAACATTTTCCAAAACTTACAGTTCTGCACAATGCACCAGACGTTATATTGACGTTTGGTTGGAGCACCAATACGACGCCATTTTACCGAAGTAATTCAAAACAAACAAGTAGAGACTTTTTATCTATTGGTTGTTGAACTGTAAATGAATGAAATCAATAATACGTTGACACCAAAAGGGCAAGATATTTAAATAATGAAACCATCAAGTTTGGATTAGACTGAAAAGCCTTTCATAGGGAGCCAAGTCTTCTAATGTGTCATGACCAGTGTGAAGACAATATGTACAACTGTACAGAAAATTCAATGAAACATCATTGTCTAAGACTTTTCTAATTTTATTATGACTTCTCAATTTCAAATTCAACTTTTTTATATAGGATACGGCAGTAACGGCACCCTTTTTTTTTTAAATGGTTTCATTCTCAGTCAAAATGTATTGCAAAAATTGAGTAATATAATGATTTATATTAAGTAACCAAAACTCTCAAAAAAAATATATATTTATATCTATATAAAAATTCAGTGGTATTTTTCATAAAACATTACTATAAACAAAACTGTTTTTCTAATGCACCATATCATTTTCTATTTAAAAGATTACAATTTTATTTATAATTAAATTTACTATCAAATCTTTTATTATATAAAAACATAACATTTAAATTTTACTAAATAAAAACTTAAGTCCGTTAAATATTTGTCGTTAATTTTAAATAATTTAATTTTTTCAAAATTATCTAACAAGTTTTTTTTAAAAAAATTAGATAAAAAAATACTCAATTAATAAAAAAATATATATAAACTACATAGATTAAAGTATATATTTTCTAAGAATAAAAATTTATAACTTGTATTTTTAAGATTATAATGACTATAGTGTTGTTATTTTAAGTGTTATTTATCCTAAAAACTATTGTCATGACTAGGTGGAGGACCCCTCAAACTTAAGAGTCCTGCTCATAGATTTATTTTTATTTTTTGAAAAAAAAAAGAAAGAAAGAAAATTAAGCTTAGAATTTTTATAATTTTAGGTGAACAAAACCATTTCAAATGAGGGCTAAAAGATTTTGTCTTTCCTATATTCTGGTTTTCTAAGGCTAACAGTAACAGTATAATAAACAATTGAATTAAAAAAAAAATCACAATTGATAAAAAAATTAAATTAATTATAATACCTGCAACAGGAATCTCGACGGCAAACTCGGTGTAACAAAAAACCGAAAGCATAGCCGAGAGACCGGAAACGACATACGACAAAACGACGGCAGGTCCGGCGTCCTGGCGCGCCTCAAGTCCGGTGAGGACGAATATACCGGCGCCAATGACGGCGCCGATACCGAACCAAATGAGGTCCCACCAGGTGAGAGTTTTCTTCATCTCATGTTCACTCCTTGCTTTGACCTCATGAATCTCCGTGGTGTCGAGAGATCGGGTCAGGACCCGATCCTTGAACCGGACGGGAGTCTCCTTTAGAGCTTGGACATAATTGCCCCAGCTCTTAAATGATTCTTCTGGAAGAAAATCATTCTTTGTGCATGAACATCCTCTTCTTCTTAGCCCTTCGTCTCCGTCGTTCACTCCCATTCTACACAAAATCAAAAAAAAAAAGAATTTAAAATTTGATTTTGATGAGAATCAGGGCAGCTTTTAAGACGTCAAATATAAGAAAAATTAATTTCAATTACAACAAATAATAAAAAAAAAATTTATCAGTAGGTTTACATTGAGATTAAAAACGATTCTGTTTCTCCGAGTCAATGACAAATATTTTTATAATTGTAATTTGGAGAAGGAACTGTGATACAAAAGCGATGGTTTGTCGCTTTGATAAGAACAAGAACCGTCTGAGTGACGATTTTAAATAATTAAAAAACTAAAAAAATCACAATCATAAGTAATAAAAGAAAATCGAATAATAAAAATTATACTGAATGCCAGCAAATCAATGATTACGACGAAATAAGAAACAAGCAGATGGAGACGCAGAATCTCCATTAACGCCGTATAATTTTAAATTATATATTTTTAAAGTCAAAGATTCAAGATCAATGATCTAGACTAGAGAGACATACCTGACTGAGATGAGATTTACCGTGGCCGGGAAATTTACCGGTTACCGGCGGAGAGTGGCGGAAGAAAGCAAAACGGAAGGAGTGAATAAGAAAAAGATCTGTTCTGCTAGATTTTAATTTTTAGTCTTCATGGCATTTCTTGTTTTGGAGGCGGGAAATGCGTGATAATTGATACTACCAGATTCTGTGAATATATTTCGATATTTATGTTAAAAGAGTTCTGGTATCAGCCACCGGTTATAGCCGGCAAATCCGGACTATTACAGTAAGCCAATGGCACCTGTCGGTTACGCGTAACACTTTAGTTAATATTTTCTGTTAGGAGGCTGTCATATAATGTAATAATAATTACCCAAGGATGGAGATTAATTTTGAGGATTGTGTATCGGGCCGTGATCTTTGTGTGTGTTCTGGTTTTGTTTTAATCGGACGGCCCTGATTCGATCCTATAAGAGCGGCCACCTGATTGTGCCAATAAGGTAAGTCAAGTAACTTTGTTTGTTTGTGTTGTTTTATAGCTGTAATTCTGCAAATTGCTGGAAAATAACTAACCCATCAGAATTTAGTAATGGGTTTAGTTTCTGATCAATGGTTTTATAATTAAATTTACTCGTTAAAGTTGGAATTTTGACGCTCTTTTAAATGGATAAATTAACGCTCATAAAATTATAATCTTACAATCTGAATTTATTTTTTAATAATAATTTATACTCTAATATTTGTTCAATAATTTATAAATTAATTTATATTTTCTATCTGACAATACTATCTATCAAAAATATCTTAACTTAATACTGTAGATTTAGCTAATAACTGGTGTGGAATTTGTCAATGGGGAAATGTCAACGTTGCGCCCGCATTTCCGCTGCATGTGCATACGTCGAGGTGTGTAGTTAGCCGATTAGAGGATTAGAGTTTTACTAATCAACTTAGAATATTTTATTTAGCGATGATTCTCCTTGATGCTTGTGGATAACTAATCAGATTAATTAGATTTCTTCACCCTTTTTTTTAAAGGAAAAAGATAACAATGTATATTTTATATAAAACTCACAGTCACATTATTTTAGAAATTGATATATTATGGATGACAATATATCGGATATGTAAATGAGGATGTCAATATTTGTATCTGTTTCGTTTACGTTTGGCAATTATGCCTTAGACCAGTCCTTACGAAAATGGTAGGGGTTAGGGCCTTAAATAATAAGATCATTTAGTTAGAGGACTGGATAATGGCTTTTAAAGTAAAAGCTTCGGCCTAACCCTTTACTACATATAATTTTAAATATATATATATATATATATATATATATATATATATATATATATATATATATGTTTGTAGAATTATATGTTTACAGTTTAAAATATATAATGTACTAGTATAGTGTTTTATGGTTATATAATGTATTTAACAAGGTGTAAAATTTTGAAAATTTCATTTTATAGTTAGGTAATGTCATTTTTTTTTAAAAAATACTACTATTTAATTAATAATTTTTTAAAAATTTAGGGTCGGGTTTGGCCTCAGTCATGCCTCATATCAAGTGGACTAGGGCCGCACCTGGCCCTCTCATAAATAGACAGAGCTTTTAAGGGCTTGGGCTTTAATATATTTTATGGGCTAGGGCCAGGGTTTGGCCAAAGCCGAGCCCGACCCATTGCCAATCATAATCTCGTTTAATCAATGGGTACGTAAATTATCCATTTTATCTGCTATTTATAATATACTAGGCCCTCGTGTAAGTCTCCGTTTATATGAGGATTTTACCTATATTTGAGCAATAATGTCAATTCATGTATTTGGCTCGTTCAATCAATAGATATAGAAAATTATCTCATTACCTGCCCCTAACGTACCTCGGCCCGCGGGGCCATCCCCACGGGAATTTTTTCCATCCCTAGATACACATTCCTTTATTTTAAACTCCCATGTATGCAGTTTCTTCATTATTCTTTTTGCGAAATTGATTCGATCATATGATATATCTGGAAAAATAGAATCGTTGAATATGTTTAACAAGTGAAATTTTAATAAGGAATCCTTAATTGATAAGGTAAGAGACACACTAAAAAATAATATATATATATATATATATATATTATATATATATATATATATATATTAATATTATTTATTTTTTAATATATTGAAATATGTAATTTTTTTTTATCTTCTATTCCCTTATTGAAATCTCACTAAATCACTATATGTTTAATAACCTTAAATTAAGTATGCGTCCTTGTGAAAAATGTCAAGGATTCTAACTTTGATTACTTGTCAAACTTTGGAGTTGGGAATCAGGATTCTTCTCCCTTCAATGAAGGATGTGTTTGGGCATGGCACACTCATAGTCAATTACAATTATTTATCATCATAATAGAGGTGTTGACTTTGGCGCCTCCATTACTCGTGATCTATAAAAATGGCTTCAAGGTTTTCCTACTTACTTTTCACTAGTGTTTTCGGAACCGAACCGATAATTGAATCGATAATTTAAAATATTTTGAAAAAAATCAACCGGTCCAATCTTATTTGAAAAACTATATTCTTAACCCAAATTTTTGATCAATTTAAAATTTAAAATTGCAGGGATAATATGAAAGTAAATGACATAAGAAATTAGAACAATTTTACTTAAAAGAG
>SKCR01009041.1:0-45200 GCA_019454045.1 Zanthoxylum bungeanum
TCGAGTCTGATAAAATAGTTTTGACTAAAAATGGAATGTATGTGGGAAAAGGGTTTGTAACTGATGGGCTCTTTAAGCTCAATGTAATGGTTGTTAAACCCAAAAATATCAATAAAGCTAGTTCTTCTGCTTATATTGTTGAGTACTCTAATTTATGGCATGGTAGATTATGACATGTTAATTTTAATTCATTGCGGAAATTAATTAACATGAATCACATTCCCAATTTTAAAATTGATAATAAACATAAGTGTGATACTTGTGTTGAGGCAAAACTAACTAGATCATCCTTTCATAGTATTGAAAGAAACTCTGAACCACTTGATCTAATTCATACCGATGTATGTGATTTTAATTCAATACAATCAAGAGGCGGTAATAAATATTTTATTACCTTTATTGATGATTGCACGAGATTTTGCTATGTGTATTTGATGAAAAGCAAGAACGAAGCTATAGAGAAATTTGTTCTCTATAAGAATGAAGTTGAGAACCAACTGAATAAAAGAATTAAGGAGTTAAGAAGTGATCGTGGTGGTGAGTATGTTTTTCCTTTTGAATCACTTTGTGAACAAAATGGAATCATACATCAAACCACATCTACTTATTCACCTCAATCCAATGAGATTGCAGAACGGAAGAATTGTACCTTGAAAGAGATGATGAACGCTATGTTAATCAGCTCGGGCTTACCTCAGAATATGTGGGGAGAAGCTATTTTATCAGCTAATTACCTTTTAAATAAGGTACCACGGAAAGAAGCAGTAAAAAATCCTTATGAAATGTGGAAAGGAAGAGTACCTTCCTATAAATTTCTACGAGTGTGGGGGTGTCTTGCCAAAATAGTCATTCCTCCACCTAAAAAGGTGAAGATAGGACCAAAAGCTGTTGATTGTATTTTCATAATATATGCACATAATAGTAATGCTTATCAATTTCTTGTGCATGAGTCTAATATACTAGATATTCACAAAAATACGATAATGGAGTCGAGGAATGATTCCTTTTTCGAATATGTTTTTCCTTGTAAAACTAATTCTAATTCAAGTGTGCACAAACGGGCACATGAGACTATCATTGAAAATAGTCAGGACCAAGAACACATAAATGTTCCAGAGGATCAACAAGATGTTGAACTTGATCCAAGACGTAGCAAAAGAGCTAGAACGGAAAAATCATTTGGTCCAGATTTTCTGACATTTTTGCTAGAAAATGATCCTCAAAGTTATAACGAAGCTGTAAGGTCAGATGATGGTGCTTTGTGGAAAGATGCCATCAATAGTGAAATTGAATCCATCTTACAAAATCACACCTGAGAGTTAGTGGATCTTCCTCCAGGATGTAAACCTTTAGGGTCCAAGTGGATTTTCAAAAAGAAAATGAAGGCAGATGGATCAATTGACAAGTACAAAGCAAGAATTGTAATTAAAGGTTACAAACAACGTGAAGGTCTTGATTACTTTGATACTTACTCTCATGTAACAAGGATAAATTCCATAAGGATGATAGTAGAGATTGCAGCTTTGCGCAATCTTGAGGTACATCAGATGGATGTGAAAACAGCCTTTCTAAATGGAGATTTAGATGAAGAAATCTACATGGAACAACCTGAAGGCTTTATAGCTCCAGGACAAGAAAAAAAAAGTCTGCAAGTTAGTAAAATCCTTGTATGGATTGAAATAAGCTCTGAAACAGTGGCATAAAAAGTTTGACGACACCATGTTGGCAAATGGTTTCAAAATCAATGAATGTGATAAATGTATTTATGTCAGAGAGACAGAAGTTGGCTATGTCATTTTATGTCTCTACGTTGATGACATATTAATTGTCGGGAGTAATATTAAAATGGTAAAATCCACCAAGAATATGCTGAAATCTAAGTTTGACATGAAAGACATGGGTCTAGCAGATGTCATTCTGAGAATAAAGATCTCGAGAAGTCCAGATGGACTTATTCTTGATCAGTCGCACTATGTGGATAAAATTCTTGGTAAATTCAACAATGATGATTCTGTTGTGGCTAGAACTCCTTTAGATGTGAGTCTACATCTATCAAAGAATAGGGGATAGGGTATATCTCAAGTAGAATACTCTAGAGTGATTGGGGGTCTGATGTATTTATCGAGTTCTACAAGGCCTGATATAGCCTGTACAATAAACAAGCTCAGCAGATATACGAGTAATCTAGGGTTTGATCACTGGAAAGCAATAGTGAGAGTACTTAGGTACCTACATTTTACTCGTAATTATGGGTTGCACTATCATAGATATCCAGCCGTAATCGAAGGATACAATGATGCAAATTGGATATCTGATATGTGTAGGCACTGCATTTTTGCATATAAGTCCCGATGATGAGTCTCACATGGAAACACTACCTCTTTAAATTGTGGAAGTCACGGGAAACGGACGTCGGAAGGGAAGAGTCAGACATTGACATTTTCTTGGATTTAATTCGCTTGTTTAGCTTCGGGTTCGCTTGTTGGACCTCTGTTTTAAAACACATCCTTAGCCCAAACCCCTGCAAGTCACACACCAAGCCACACACCACCAAGCCACACACCAAGTCCACACACCACCAAGCCACACACCAAACCCACGCCCAAATCACTAAAGTACACACCCATCACCTTCCAAAATAAACAAAATCACACATTAAACACATGCCAAAATTAAGACAAATCGCCTTCCCGAATTAAAAGATACAAATCAAATCTCATCAAATACTTTCCTAAGTCAATTAAAAAAATATCAAATCAAATAAAATCAAATCATATCCCTAATCAAAATAGAAGAAATCAAATCAAATTAAAACACATCCGTAATTAAAAAGGATTTTTCCTTAAAGCACACTAATTAAAAGATATTTCCCATAATTGCCAAATCCTTTCCCTATTCACACAAGGATTACCCCATCCTTTGCCTATAAAAAGAAGCCTTAACTCAGTCTATTCGCACAGCACCATCACCAAGAATCCTTGCATTGCCGCACCATAAGCCACTGCCCCTTCACCACGTAAACCCTTCACGCACATTTCCATACACCCACGCCACCTGCCTTCAACTTCTTCACGTAAAAAGCCTTCAAAATGCCACTCATTTCACATACCAAACACACGCACCAAATACCCCTGAAACCAGCCCCAAACTCACACACCAAACAGCCCTGAAACACAGCCCCTGACCACCAAAAACAGCCCTGAAACATAGTCCATGACCACTAAAAAATAGCCCCTGACCACCGCAAAACACCCCTGAAACACAGTCCTCTGACCACCGCAAAACACCTTAAAAACACAACCCTAATTCACACACAGACAGCCTTAAACAGCAGCCCCAATTCACGCCAAAAACAACACCAAAACTGCATCCCAAACAGTGAAAACCACAACCCATAATACCCTCAAAAACGCAAAAACAATCCATTATTACCGCAAAGATAGTGACCAAAAAATACAATGAAAACAACAGTGAAACAGAATAATATAGCAGCCCAAACAGCGAAACATCGAATGAAAACATTGAACCAGTGAACCGGAGGAGTTGCGGAGCATCGACCCTTCCGACGGACGTGTAACGCACTTCTGAAAGATGACTTAAGAGGTTAGACCTGAGGGCACCCCTTTTATTTATTCTCTTTTTATTTTTATTTATGATCTTATTTTACTTCGCATGAGTATTGTTGGTTGGTGTATGATATGACTTTCGGATGAATGGAATATGTGTCATATCTTGCGGTATATCGGATGGAAACCCGGACGTAAATTCTGTAGCCGAATCCGAATGGACGGTATTACGGTTTGCACTCAGGATACAATGCCACGTACCACTCGAGAGACACACATATTTCGTTTCATCCAACCTTGTGTTTGAGCATGATTTAGTCGTTAATATGTTATTTATTTTTAAGCATGATTTAGTCGTTAGTATGGTATTTATTTTTAAGCATGATTTAGTTGTTAGTATGTTATTTCCTTATGCATGATTTAGTTATTTCCTTTCGCATTAGAAATTTAATTTACGTTTATGTTTAGGTCGTTATTTATTTTTTTCGTGTTGGATAATTCAATATGCTCATGAGATTATTATGTGTTATCGTGTGTTGCCGTTATGATGACTTACTTTTAAAGCATGCAAACTTAGATATAGGGTTTATTTTTATGAATGCGAACTAGATCTAGAATACTCTTGGGAATATATGTTGCGTAGACTTGGTTAAATTATTGCACAAATCCGTTCATTACAAGTGGCATAAGTAAGGGACCATTATGAACCCAACGGTTTGAGGTCTTCCCTTGCGAGGGGTGAGTGCGGCCTTAAATCTTTATCCCAGTTCACACTGGGTGGCGACTTCATTATTCTCCGGTTTAGTTCCTCCGTGTGCTATTCCGTACTCCCGACTAGGCCGCGAGCCTAGAACAACGTCGCCGATTTCTGTGTCTTACAATATGAAAGATTCAAAGTCTACCAGTGGCTATGTGTTTACACTAGCAGGTGCAACTATATCATGGAAATCCTCCAAACAGACTGTGATAGCCAGATCTACAATGGAATCAGAATTCATTGCATTGGATAAGTGTGCTGAAGAAGCATAATGGCTGCGAAATTTCCTAGAGGATATTCCAAGTTGGCCTAAGCCAGTGCCAGCGATTTGCATTCATTACGATAGTCAATATGCAATTGGAAGGGCACATAACAATATGTATAATGGTAAGTCTAGACATATTCGTCGTAGACACAATACCGTTAGACAATTACTCTCTACTGGAGTTATTTCGATTGACTATGTAAAGTCAAAAGATAACATTACGGATCCGCTAACCAAAGGGTTAAACAAAGAGTTAGTTGTGAAATCATCGAGGGGAATGAGACTAAAACCTATTAGATAAATGTTTATTACGAAGGAAAACCCAACCTTGTTGACTGGAGATCCCAAGATCTAGGTTCAATGGGACAACCTACTCGTAAAAGACATAATTAGTTCACTGTGGGGGTTACCCTCTAGTCCATTCTTATGGTGAAATGAAACAGTGATGCTCGTATGGATAGAGGTTAAGCAAAGGCTTTTAATGATTCTTATGCGTCGGGAATCCGAGCAGAGTATTACGAGATACTCTTAAATAAGAAATCACCTATGTGAGAGAGAAGTGGGGCCGCTTCAAAGGGAATTGTACGGGGCTAATTCTTAAAAACTCTTGCAGAACCAGGTAGATGTTCATGGCCAAAATGAACATAATAATGAGAACTCAGATGTGTTAGGTAAAATATATGTGTGATATATGTTTTCATTTACATGAACGGCAGTACAGTTCAATGACATCGTGTCCACTGTCAGCTAGTAAATGAGATATATTTTCACAAGGGAAGGTTCAAAGGCTGAGGCCTACCTATCCTATGCAGGTGCTGAACTGTTGAACTCTTCAAGGTCAAAATAAAATGTTTCTATAAAGTAATTTTATTTGACGTTTTTCGCCAATTTCATTCATGTGGGGGATTGTTGGAAAATGCTCTTAGTAAGCATTTTGTGGCACAATTTTAAGCGTGATCCACTTCGTGTTAGTGGTTATTTTTGAGTGATTCGGATACTCCTTCGTGAGTAGTTCGGAATGGTATATTCATATGCTTAAAATGATGCTTGGGTGAATGAGAAATTGTTGCTCAAAATTCACCTATTGGTGTTGGAAAATAAAGATATATTAGCTTGTCCCACATAGGAAAGCTAATAAAGGGAAATTGTGCTTATATATGATTGCTCATATGTAGATGGGTAAGAGTTATAAGGGTAGAGGCTCTCTCTACGTGCGCGCGCATGGGGGTGCAAATCAAAATCCGAACAGGCCTGACTCGTGTGCACTCGCGCGTCCTGCGTACACGAATGCCGGACCAAATTATGCGGGCCTGACCCAACCAATTTTTGCAAGTCTCTTTAATTTTTCCAAGCCTTTTGAAGTTCCATAACAGTTAACTTAATTCCATTAATTAACTAGGTGGTTACATCATGTGGAAAGCCTCCCACTAACTTAATTTAATTGGCATGTTAATTTTTCTTTTAAGTGTGGTAGTGTTGATTTTCGGTTCTAGAGAAGAAGAGATATCTTTTGGTTTTTGGTTTTCTTCCTATTTTTCTTAAGAGTTCATACACATCTCGTGGTTCGTTGTGACGATTTTGGTGGTGCCCAATCTCGTCTATTTTCGTTGTATCCTGGGAAACAAACGTCTCACGCTCTACTGCACCATTCGGTAGAGGGCGAATTTATTTTAAGGAGATTGTTGCCGCATCAACAAGCCTCAGACTTCTCTCTTTTGGTTCGATACTGTTCGTTGCTGCACTGTCGTGTTCGCTCCTGGAATCGTTTTATTTTCATTACTGTTATTTAGTTATTACTGCTACTTTATTGTATCAATTGTATTCTGTTTTACTGTTGTTCATTGTCCTTTGTAAGAACACAGTAACCAAATATAATTGTAATAAAAAGTACATCAATGGAGTATAGTCGAGGCAACATCATGTGTTCCTTGTAAACACACACAAATGCATAAATTCAATTAATTTCTCTTGTATGATCTATGACAGAAGAACCAGGATTACTTATTAAAATAAATTTATATCTGAAACAAGTCTTCTTATTAGTAATTAATATATATATATATATATATATATATATATATATATATATGTATGTATGATAAGATATGATAATCATGGGCAATTTTTTATTTTTTAATTTTTTTTTAAAGAATGAGTTTAGATTAGAAGAGAATTTAAATACATAATTAGTCGAGATGTGCTAAGATTGTGTCAGACTCGAATAATCTTATTGTATGCTCATTTTATTCTATTGGTGAAATAATTGACTCTTTAATAAACGAAGTGATGCATTGGTCTAACTTTGCAGCCAGTTAGCTGGTTTTATTTGGCCATCTCATTTGGAATAATTTATTTTTATTGTGCCGAAAATAGCTTGTTATATAATTTGGCCAATTTAATCTCTGTTTTGTGAAGTTTCACTTATTCTAAAAAGATACATTATCAAAAACATATTTTTTAATTAAATATATGATATTAATTTTAGATATATAAACATAGACTTTTTACATAATATTTCATCTTTTAACGTATGTAAATTCGTATTTTTTATCTTTTAATTATCTAGAGGACGATTACACAAACTCAACAAGAAGGGCCTTGGTGGTCATAGTAAAGAAGGGTGATAAAGATTGTGTTTGCCACTTGTGAGTTACTTTAATTGAATTGGGACCCTTAATTAGAAATTTAATTTACTTTGTGTGATTACTTGATTAAGAAATTTTTTCATAATCACTGATTACTGCCCTGCTTTAGTCGACATTCTTTTAGTTGTGGCTGACACAGAGCACAAAGCCACGAATTTTGGACAATCTTAATCTTTATTCTATTATATTTAATGTGACACATAGTACAAAATCACGAATTTTTAATAGTTACCGATAGAATATCGATCAAGATATCAAAGTTCGCGATTAGCTAAGGTTCTGAACATATGCGAAATTAAACACAATAATCAAGATAAGTCATGATTACTGTAACTATGGAATTCTAACAGACAACTACAATGTCAACCAATTTAAAATAAAAATGAATATTAATTCAATGCAAAATGTAAATACAGAAAATAAATAAACATCACACAAAATCAACACAATATTTTGGTGACGAAGTGGAAAACTCGTGCGAGTAAAAAACCACTCCGGGTATTTCGGCTACCAGCCAAATCCACTATGTAGAGAAAAACTTACAGTGATAGTAAAAGACCTATGATGACAACTCCACCGACTCTAGTACCTCTATCCTGCAAGAACGTGAAGAACTCCTCAAGCCTGTATCCCACGGTTTTCTTCAGAACCTCTGAAGTCTCTGAGTGAATCAACTCTACAAATCTGAACGCCGGAACTCCGACTGCCAATCTTCCTCTTTGAGAACTCTAAAGGTTTAGGAAATTGGGTTTGTTGTGTTGATGGTAAATCAAAGAAAGGTTTCACCAAACATATAGAAGACAAGAGAAGTAATGACTCTTTAAGGTGAAATCAAGAAGGTTAAAAAGTTATCAATGTTTTTGGCTCAAAGGAATTGTGTTTCAACACTTGTGAAGGTGGCTCAATGTTTGTTTATATAGGTAGAGCAAAGGAAAATGGTTTTCTAGTGTTATTTTGGTTTTAAAACGTGTTTAAAGTATCCTACTTACGCAAAGGCGTTTGAACGCACTTCAAACGCAACTCAAACACAAAATTTCTGCCTGAAAACATTCTAACGGGAATACGAACGCCACACGAATGCGGGTCGCAAACTGGTTTTCAGGTACAACTTAAAACGCTTGTAACTTTCTCGTCCCTTGGCCAAATTATGCGTTCTTTATATGTACACGATTATCTTCGAGTCTAATTTCCAATAAAACTGACCTCATGTCAATTTGAGCTCTAAATCTTCTGGAATATTTAAATGAATGAACATCGCTCGAATAACTCTATCAGATTTTGTCCAAATACTTGTCCAATTGCTCTGAGATCTTCAATACTCATTACAACTCAATTGAATTTATTTTGTTACGGATATTGCCAATAAAAATGGAACTAGCAATCTCCCCATTTGGCATTCTGTGACAAAACACTACATAATACAAAGACTACAGTAAAAGACCCAAAAAGAAAATAGCCAATTGTCAACCATCACGACAGTGACTTATTACATTAAGACTCGATCTAATACCTAACCAAGTAGTCTTGAAATCAATGCACCACAAAAAATAACCTGCTTACCTGAAACATCCACAAACAGCAACATAGCGTGAAAAGCACAGGGATTATAAAGAATAGATAAAGCTGGTATAAATCTCATGCATGTACAAGTAGTAGATATCCTTATCCCTCTTAATCTTAACTCTCCATAAAAACGGAGTAGATATCCTTCTCCCCCTTAATCTTAACTCTCCTTAAAAACGGAGTAGATATCAAATGGATAATTTACGCTACTACTCCCCTTTAAACTACTCTCCCTCTTTTTGTCACGAAATGACAAATGATGAAGGTACCAGGAACAATATGAGAAAACACATGCAAGAGTATAAGCAAACAAAAAACAAAACTTACTCCCCCTCACTAACAGGCCCACACAGTTAGCATATGATCAAACGGGAAGTAAACACTCAGAGATATGCAAAGAAAGAATGTATGCAAAAACTTGAAGCATATATAGGCACATAATGAGGTAAAAATAAATGCTTATCAAAACACTGACTGAAACAGCACTTTAAGCACATACAATGATACCCAGTCAGTATTCAGCTGTTTATGACATTAAATAATATGCATCATTTTAAGTTTGGCTAAATACAACACTTATGCAAATGACGTAAACACCAAAGCATAACAAGAACTTGCGTGAAAAATATGTGAACAACGAAGCAAGGCTTAAGACCTTATTTTATGAGCTGGACACAGCCAAAAAAATCCATCTCTTAACAAACCAAGTCCACAAAATAGATGTTCAAACCCAGCACCACTAGGACCTGAAATTAAGCAACATTGGTTGCATGCTATGATATTTTCCCCATAACAATCATGAGCTCATAAATAACAACTCTTTCGAGTGAATGGTTTTTGCCATTATCTTTTGAATTTGGCCCATTGGCTCTTTTGCACTTGAGTCTCATGTAAATGTTTTATTTCTTTTTGCTTTTATAAGGGGATAGCAAGGTCATCTAGTCAAAGGTCACACTATTTTAGTCAACAAAGTATGGTAGAGGTTAGATTGCTAGTCCAAAAACTCATACATGCGACCAAGCCTTGACAAAATAAAGTCGTGTATGTGAGGTGCATGCACAAGATATATCAAGAGTTTTTATCAGGCACACATATGGATATAGAGCATCAAGAAAAATAAAAGCATATTATACATGCATAACCATATATCCTACATGCCGGGATCACATGCACATACTTTTCATGCTCGAACAAGTCACAAAAAGTATTTTTGGTCTTTTTCAAATTATATATATATTTTTTTATTTTTCAATTTTAACACACAAAAAATAAAGACACAAAACGGCTTTTCAATATCCAATGGTACGTGGAGTTGTATCCCGAGTACTGATCATACTACTGTCCATTCGAAATCGGCTATGAAATTTATGTCCGGGTTTCCATCCTATATACCAAGGGACATGCAAAAACAAAACACACACACCCATATACAGTGAAAAGAATATACACGTGCAAAAACATAAAACACACGCACACACATGCAATTGGAAAAGTAAAAGTAAATTCTAAGCAGAGTTACACCGAAGTGCACTCTTATCATGCCTATCAAGGCATTCATAAGTAGTTGAGAAGATATCTTGCTTCCTCACCCAAACTTTCTTAGGAATCTCTTCCACTTGAGAATTCCTAGTCAACACAGCAAGTTTCTCACTAAGGAATTGAGCTTGTTTGGTTAGTGTAGAAACTTGAGACACTAGATTTGAGGAAGCAAATCTAGGTGACACACTCTTAGGCCTCTTCGTATTTTTCTGCAACATGAAGCACTTAGGCCTGATGTGTCATGCCTTGCCACAGTGATGGCACACAGGCACAAACCTCGGATGAGAGCGAGGTTTACCCACAACACCTATAGATCGAGGTTGGGGAACGGGACAAGGAACAAATAGAGGAATAACATGACTGCACTCAACAGGCTTCTTGCCTAAGTCATGTTTAGAAGGGTTAGGCACTACTCTAGAAGATTATGTCTTATTGCAATTAGGCTCAACATTAATTCCTAACATGCGGTCTAGTTTCCTATTCCCACTGAAAGATACAGACAACTGGGTTCTAGCATCTTCAAGTTCGGCCTCTAAAGTGTGGACCCTATTAACTAGGCTTTTATTCCTCTCCTCAAGGTCATCAATCATCACAAGGCTTTTCTCAAACTTAGCTTGAGCTTCATTCTTTTCTAGTTCTACATCCTTCAGCCTCTTATTGACCTCTATGTTCATCTTCTTGATAGCTAAACTTTCATGAAAAAGTTCAGCATAAGCTACATGAAGACTATCCTCATCTACAGACTCATCGAGAGAGACTTCTGAATCAACATCATTAACATCATTCTCTCTCTCATCAAACATACTAGCAACAAAAGCCATATAGTTGCTCTTATTTTTAGGAGACTCATCAGAAGTATAGCCACCTTCTGAATCGCTAAGAGAGGCTGTCATGGCTTTCTTACCCTTAGATTTTAGGTATATGGGACACTCAGATCTAATGTGCCCATACCCTTCACATTCATAACACTGGATATCACGGGGTTAACTACCCATCTCCTCTCTCGACTATCTCCTGCTATGACTACTCTCTCTAGGCTTATCCTCCCTATCCATATCAGTGCTATGGACACTTAGATCTGACCGGAGGTTCGGTTCTGATTCGGAACCAAACTGGTTAATTCCGATTCGGTTCCGATTCCACACTTAAGTGGAACCGGAACCGTAAACCAAATCGGAACCGAATCGGTCGGTTCCGGTTCGAACCTTTTTTTTAATTATATAAAAAATCGAAAAAAATTTAAAATAATTTAGAATAATTGGGGTAGGGTTCATGTTGGAACCCTACGGTTCCAACCAGAACGGTTCCAGCAGTTCCAACCGGTTCTGTTGGGGGTCGAACCCTAACCAAACTGGTCCTTTACGGTTCCGGGTCTATGGACACTCTTCTTAAGCTTAAGAAATTTCTTAAACTTCTTTGCAAACAAGGCCAAATCACGATCCATAAGGGTATTATCATCATCACTAGACGGATCACGAACAACTTCCTTCGCGATTTTCATCGCTATAGTCTTTGGCTGTTTATAACCATGAAGCTTTTTCTCATAAAACTGCAGCTTTCCTACGAGGTCTTCTAGTTTAAGTTGATCGAGGTCGTTACTTTCCTCGATGGCGATGATCTTGGGTAGGATCTTATCAGGTAGGGATCTAAGGATTTTCCTAACTATCCTACCGGTAGGGATAGTCTCACCTAAGTTAAAGCTTGAGTTAACAATATCGTTAATCTCAGCATAGAACTCATCAAAGCTCTCATCATCTTTCATTCTGGTGACCTCAAACCTAGTAGGAAGATCCTGAAGTCTATTATTTTTAACAAACAGTGTGCCCTCATGCACAGTCTGCAGGATGTCCCAAGCATCCTTGGCTATTTCACATATATAGATTCTCCTAAACTCAGCAGAATATACAGCACCATGTATGAAATTAACAGTCTTGTTGTTCCTATTGCTAGCATCAAATTCTTCTTGGTCTAGGTTAATTTGTCTTTAGGGGAAGATACCTCATCAACTATAACCACGAGAGGTTTCCACCCATACTCTACTGTCATCCAGACCCTCTCATCTAAGGACTTAAGGAACGCTCTCATGCGAACCTTCCAATATAAATATCAAGTCCCATCAAAGAATGATGGCAATTTAATGGTTGGTTTCTTTCCATAGCTAACGGGTCAAGGATCGAGATCAGGCTCTAATACCAATTGAAAGTTCGCGATTAGCTAAGGTTCTGACCCTATGCAGAATTAAACACAATAATCAAGACAAGTCCTGATTACTGTAACTATGTAATTCTAACAGGCAACTATAATGTCAACCGATTTAAAATAAAAGGGAATATTAATTCAATGCAAAATATAAATACAGAAAATAAATAAACATCACACAAAATCAACACAATATTTTGGTGACGAAGTGGAAAACTCGTGCGGGTAAAAAACCACTTCGGGTATCTCGGCTACCAGTTTAATCCAGTATGTAGAGAAAAACTTACAGTAATGGTAAAAGACCTATGATGGCAACTCCACTGACTTTAGTACCTCTATCCTGAAAGAACTCGAAGAACTCCTCAAGCCCGTATCCCATGATTTGCTTCAGAACCTCTGAAGTCTCTGAGTGAATCAACTCAGTAACTCTGAACGCCGGAACTCTGACTGCCAATCTTCCTCCTTGAAAACTCTGAAGGTTTAGGAAATTGGGTTTGTTATGTTGATGGTAAATCAAAGAAAGGTTTCACCAAACATATAGAAGACATGAGAAGCAATGAGTCTTCAAGGTGAAATCAAGAAGGTTGAAAAGCTTTCAATGTTTTTGGCTCAAAGGAATTGTGTTTCAACACTTGTGAAGGTGGCTCAATGTTTATTTATATAAGTAGGGCAAAAGAAAACGACTTCCTAGTGTTATTTTTGCTTAAAAACGTGTCTAAAACATCCTACTTATGCACGGGTGTTTGAACGCACTTCAAACACAATCAAACACAAAGTTTCTGCCTGAAAACGTTGGAACAGAAATACGAACTCCACACGAATGTGGGTCGCGGACTAGTTTTCAGATGCAAGTTAAAACGCTTGTAACTTTCTCGTCCATTGGCCACATTATGCGTTCTTTATATGTACGAGATCATCTTCGAGTCTACTTTATAATGCAACTAACCTCATATCAATTTGAGCTCTAAAGATTCTGGAATATTCAAATGTGTGAACATCACTCGGATAACTCTATTATTACTACTACTACTACTACTACTACTACTACTACTACTAATAATACCCTAATGACAGTATTCTACACATTCAATCTTAAGATTAAGGGTTCAAGTCACACATACATATTCTTTATATATTATAATAAAAAAATTAATACCATAATGACAATTATTCTACACATTCAATCTAAAGGTCAAAGGTTCAAGTCACACCAATTACATAAATTTATAAAATTAAATGTTGAATGTGTAGGTTAAGTCTAGGCCCACCTTTAGGTGGTACTAATGCCCAGATGTGGGTCCCACCCATGGCTGTCATGTGGGTCCAACTCATGGCTATAATGTGGGGCCCATAGTGGGTCCCATATTTTTTTTAATGCAATAAGTTTACTGACCGAATATATTCAGTCAGTAAAATCTAATTATTTATTTATTAATTAATTAATTACTTACCGAATTCTGTTTCGGTAGGTAATTCGGTCAGAAATTTTACTGACCTACCCTATTTCGATTGGTAATTTATTACTGACAATCTAAATACCGACCGAAAAAATTCGACCGATTTCGGTCGATAATCGAATTATCGATCGAATTTTTGAGATTACCGACCAATATTCAGTCGGTAATTTTGAGTTTTATTATAGTGGATGTTTTGGATGATGTGGTACTTTATGTTGCGTATTTGCATCTGCTGAAACTTGAAGAGTTGAGAGCTTTGTGATGATTTTATGGGGGATTTGGAATAACCGTAATAATATACTTTCTTTTCTTGTACTGATGAAAAATCAAAATAATTGTGATCTCATTTAATTGGGATACATGATTAGTATCGTATGTTGGGGGCAAGATGAGGCAGATTCATAGCACTACAAGAAAATGGATCTTTAGCATCCAAACTTTTAGTGTCGATTTTTTTTCCGATGCCAATAAATCCTTTAGCATCTAATATTAATTTCGACGCTAATGGTTAGAACCTTTAGCGTCGAAAATCTATTTGGATGTTGAACCCTTTAGAGTCGAAATTTAATTCGACGCTAAAAAGTTTCAACTTTAGCGTTGAAATAGTTGTTTGACGCAAAAGGTTCTACCCTTTAATATCGAAATTTGATTCGACGCTAAAAGATTGCACCTTTAACATCGAAATTCTATTTAGACGCTAAAGGGTTGACCCTTTAACATCTAAAAACTATTTTGACGCTAAAAGGTTGTCAATTTAGCGTCGATTTTTAATTTCGACGCTAAAGGGTAAATATAATTTTTCGAATTCCACATTTTAAAATTTGAATTTATCGCCTAATAAAATTAGATTTAATTCTTACATTTAGCGACGAATTTTCGACGCTAAAAGTAAAAAAAATTGATGCTAAAGATCAAAATTTTGGAGAAAATAATTCCCTCTTTTTGAGGACCTTTAGCGACGAAAGATCATATCGTCGCTAAAAGTGATTTTTTTTCCTATAATTTAATTTTCTTTTTCATTTCTCATATTCTCATATTCTTTCTCTCATACTCGTATTTCATCTCTAAAATTCTTTTTTTTCCCTCACGTGTTTTATTTGATTTTTTGTATTTTATATTAACATCATATATATATATATATATATATATATATATATATATTGTAGGGGAATATGAAGATGAAGAAATGGTGAAAGGGAGGATAATGAAGAAAATGAAAAACAAATGAAAGTGTAGATTAAGAATATGAAATGAATATGGAGAAAATATATAGAAAATTATATTTTATCATTTTATATTTTTTTATTGTGATAAATTTTATAATTTTATTTTTTTACTAATGAAGATATCATTATTATAATTTTTAATTACAAATTTGTAATAATGCTCTTATGTTTTCTAAAAATTTAATTACTTTTGTATACCCTTTAACGTCGAAATATTTGACGCAGGTTAATTTCCTAAGACGATTCATCTCCAATTGTGCAGGGAAGACCAGGGCATTCTCCTCCCTATTAAAGCTAAAGGGAGAGGATGAATTCGTCTGGACCGAAGAGCACCAACAAGCATTCGACAGTCTGAAGAGGTATTTATCACAGCCACCAGTAATGGCGCCTCCAGTGTCAGGGAAACCAATAAAGTTATATATAGCAGCTGAGGAGCAGTCCATAGCTGGGATGATCGCACAAGACGACGACATAAATGTTGAGAGAGCCATTTATTACATCAGAAGGCAATTGCTGACTTATGAATGTAATTATTCTCCCATGGAGAAGTTATGTTTGGCTTTATATTTTACATGTACTAAGCTACGTGCCTATCTTAGGCCGAACATTGAATATTTGATCACAAAAATCAATATAGTAAAGTACATGTTTTCTTGTCCTATTTTGCATCAAAGGTTTGGTTTCTGGTCTCTGTCGCTCTCAGAATTTGATATACGGCACGAACCCCAAAAGGCTGTCAAGAATCAAGCTTTGGCCGATTTTCTGGCCGACCATCCATGCTTAAGTACAACTAGGGAAAGAGAACTGGATTTGGACGAATGCAGTCTAAAACCGTGGACGATGTATTTCGACGGATCCAGCATGGCAGAGAGGGTTGGAATAGTGGTTGTCTTAGTCAGCCCATTGGGAGAACCCTTCCAGTTGTTAGCCGAATTGAACGAGTACTGCACCAATAACCAGGCAGAATATGAAGCCTTGATACTTGGGTTGGAAACACTCCTCGACATGGGAGTAACCCATGTGTCTATCAAGGGAGATTCACAGCTGGTAATCCAACAAGTAATGGGAACTTATAAATGCCAAAGCCCGTCGGTTGTGGCATTATTAGATATAGCCAAAAAATTAATAGAACGGTTTGATCATGCTGACTTGGAATACATTCCAAGGACAAAGAACGAATCGGCCAACAACTTAGCCCAGGCGGCCTCCAGTTATAAACAAACCAACATAAGTGGGGCGTACAGAAGCGAAAAAATCAAGCCAGCCCTCGTGAGAAGAGCCCAAGGAAAAGACGTCATGGCTCTTGAAACAGAGGACGATTGGAGAGACGAAATCAGGACGTTCTTAACACAGCCTGGACTAGGAAAAGACCGAAGGTTGAAGCTTAAAGCCTTGAACTATGTAATGACAGGGGATGTGCACTATAAAAAATGACAAGATGGATTGTTATTGAAGTGTGTAGGGCCATCAGAGTCTAAAACTATCATGGCTGAAATACACGAAGGCGTTTGTGGGGCTCACCAAGCTGGAATCAAGATGAGATGGTTGATCATACGAAGCGGCTATTATTGGCCGAAGATGGGGGAATCGTGTATTTCATACGCCAAAGGGTGCGTAGCTTGCCAAAAGCATGGTCCTGTCCAAAGGGCCCCCGCAACCGAGATGGTCCCAGTCATTAAACCTTGGCCGTTTATGGGATGGGCGATAGACTTGATAGGGAAGATTTTTCCTGCTTCAAGTAAAAAGCACACCTTTATCATTGTTGCCACAGACTTCTTTACCAAGTGGGTAGAAGTTATCCCAGTTGTGGATATCTCACAAGAGAATATAATCAAGTTCATAAAGGAACATATAATTCACCGGTTTGGTATACCACAAACAATCATGGTAGACCATGGTACCTCATTAAACGGTGAAAATGTAAAGGGTTTCCTAGCCGAATATGGAATCCGGCTGGTGAATGCCACCCCATATTACCCTCAGTCAAATGGTCAAGCCGAATCGTCCAACAAAACCCTCAAAGGATTGATTCGAAAGATGGTGACGGACAATGCTAGACGATGGGACAAATACCTGAGTCAAGCTTTATGGGCTTACAGGACATCGCCGCGTACAAGCACGTCGGTGACACCTTTTCAGTTGGTGTATGGACAAGAAGCTGTGCTCCCTGTGGAAATGAACATTGAGTCCACTAGGGTAATGTTGCAGGAGAAACTAACGAAAGAGGACTACGATGAGGCGATGATCCAGAATTTGCTGGAATTGGATGATATTAGGTGCGATACGCTCAACCGCCTGGAAGCACAGAAGAAAAAGATAGCCAGAGAGTATAATCGCAAGGTAATGGCCAAGTCTTTCGAGAAGGGCGAAATAGTATGGAAGACAATATTGCCAGTTGGCTCTAAGGAACCATCACATGGCAAGTGGTAGCCCAACTGGGAAGGCCCATTTATAGTAAGAAGTGTGTTACCACATGGAGCCTATCATTTGCAAGATTTAAAAGGACGAGTGCATATAAGAGCGATAAATGGGAAGTATTTAAAGAAATATGTGCCCTCGTTATGGTAGCACGAAAACATTCAAGAAAAGCAATAAGAAGTTTCCATTAAGAAAGGACGAGAACGTCCTAAAAGTACAGAGAAGACGATGTAACGTCTTAATTTACATCATTATTGGCCCAACGATCGCCTAAAACCCCCAGACAAGTCCTTAATGGTTGAGAGCGTCTCCCTCGCCAAGCCCCAGTCTTCTTGTACACCCGCGCTCGCCACATCCAAATCGGCCTCCGTAGTCTCCCCCAAGGTCTGTTGCAGCTTTCCAAGAGATTCACAGAGTTCTTCCCTTTTCACCATTGATGAGCGAAGCCCAATCCTTTGGCTATGGATAATACGGTGCCGGGAGAGAAGGGTCGCTATTTCCTCTTGCGTTTCTTGAAGGAAAAGCCGGTCATCAACAGATATTGGCGATGTGGGGAGAGCCAGTAATCGGCTTAACTCGGAGGAACACCGGTCTAACTGGAGAATGTTTTGAGGCTGAACAGCTTGGTGAACCTCCATTGTAACAAAGGAAGCATACTGATGGAGGACCTCTCGAAGAGTCTCCAAATCCGTGCTCGCACCAAGTAGAGGTGAAGATGGCCGAAAGTGAGCAGAGGTCATTTCCCGAAGACGGTCCAAAAGGCGCTGGACCGATTGCAACAGCAGATCAGGCGCCTGCACGTAAAAAGGAGTTGGCTAAACAAACCACAATCACAATCCAAGAGGGAAAGAGAAAGAAACTCACCATCCCAGGATCAGAGCTAGAAGGCTGATCCGTCAGTGCCCCTGATGTCCCAGCTGCTGACTGCATCAGTCCTTGCTCGGGGGACAATGAACGATGGGGGACAGTGATTGATTGTCGTACGGCTTGAGGAGAGGTCGGCCGAGGAGAAGAAGCTGATGGCAAATCAGGAGACTCGGCCCGAAGAGGGAGCGATTGTCTAGCGACAATTGGCACTTGAGGTGAAGGAACATGAACAATGGGTGAAACAATCACAAAGGTCGAGGACGATGGCTGCTCAGGCTCAAGACTTTCCCTTTGAGGAGAGGGAGGCAGAGGAGCCAAAGACGATGGCTGTGCTGAAGGCGACACCACACTCGTAGATGTACTGGGGAATACGGCCTCTGACGCCGAATGTGGAGACACATCAGTTGGCCGAACATCTGCAAGAGAATCGGAGTCAAAAGAGTTAGAGATCTAAATAACTTCGTCTTCTTCATAAATACGACGAAAGACATCGTCTTTATACAGAGACCGAGCCTCCTCTAATGATTCCAATTCGGCCAAGCTATAAAGGCTATCAGAATCCCTATAACTCCCTCGAAGCCCTGAGGTGGACATCCTACACACTAAAGGATAAAGCTGCTTCAGATGATACCACAGAGCCCCGGTAAGCCAAACGGGTTCCAGCACTTCAGTCTCATCATCCGGGCCCTGCACAATCAGCACAGAGCCGTCCGAGGAGAAGTACTCGAAAAGAGGATGGTCACGAGGAATTTCCTCGACTCTTGGGTGAGAATGATCAGACTCGACATAAAAGTTCCTACCTTGGGGGTCAATTCCATTTGTGACTCCCTCTTCTATGAGTTGTTCTATGCCTGGCCCTTCGCCCATACCTTCCTCATCAGAAGGGAATTGGACCATCGGTTCTTTCGCAGGTCCTTCGCTCGCACTACCGCCCATAGGAGTTTCAGTTTCTGAGACCGGCGCCGTTTCACGCACCACAGAGGGCGAGGCTGGATCAATTTTTAAGGCCTACATCAAATCGTACAATATTAGTATCAATATATCTCAAAACCTTATAGAGAAGGCAAATTTCGGGCTCGTACCTTAGAACGACGGGCCAACGGTATGTCCGAATCAGAGCTTTGGTTGGGAGAGGGCTGCTTCCTTTTGATGGACTTAGTCCTTTTTGGCTTAGAAGCCTCAGCAGCCTTCTTCGACCCCGATGACTCAGAAGGCTTGAGGGACAAGGAGATAGAAGAATACACCTTGGGTGCAGGCAATGAGAAAAATCGTTCACGGGCCGATGGCCAGAAATGATCAAAATAAGGGTGAACGGATGTGCAAGAAGTAAAAGAAGCTACATCAAAAGCGGCTAGTAAGGATCGAGTCTCCTCCAAAGAATCCTCGACCTCCGACACCGAAAAGATCCTAAAGCGGTCTGATGATGCAGAAAACAAATGAAAAAACGGAAGAGGCCATCCTTGGACGAGACCGAATTGACGTGCAACAAAATTGGGCGAATATACCTCTACCCCAGCCTTACCATTAGCCCCAGTCAGAATGTCATAAGCCAGTTCGCGGCTGCAGTAAAATTTGCGCCATACGCGAAGACCAGACTCATCCTTTTCAGAAAGGGGAGGATCAAGGACGAAAGGCGGACTGTCCGACACTGAAAAAGAGAAAAAGGAAGGGACACGAGAAAGAGTATAGAAGTAATCAAAAGCGGCCCGATGAGAGAAGGAATTTTGTCGAAGCCGAACATAGAGAAGACCGGCGCACGAACAAGGATTGGTCGACCCAATCGTGCCGAAAATAGGGAAATAGGCCTTCAGCCAAAGCTGGACGATCCATAAAGGACCAGAAGCAATGACTGAAGACCCGGCGCGAAGTTGTTTTTGGAGGATGGCTAACCCCTATACGTGGCAGCCAGGAAAAAAAAGGCCAAGTCTAGACGATGACCATTTGCAAGATCAGAGGAGATGGGAAGATAACCCGCCGCGGGTTTCTGACTGGGTATGCAAATGATATACTTACACAGCCAGTAATGAAGAAAAGCCGTTCGTTCCAACAAAGAAACCGACCCGGCCGTCTTCGAATAGGCACGAAGGAAAGAAGAATACGAGGAGAAAGAAGACGAGTCCATTTTAGGAGGCGGAAAATGAAACGATGTGGAGGCCGATATGGTCGCTCCGAGGGGGGCTAATCCAGTTAAGGCGCCAACATCACGAATGGTGATGGTGAAGGGCCCGATCGGAAAGACAAAAACGTTATAGTCGGACGACCAAAAAAGTAGAGAAATAGGGAATACACAACGGTCAAAAGCAGACAGGGCTAAGGAAAGCTCTATTAAAGGAAGGAGATGATGCTCCTTTAAAAAGGACCGAGAATCCGCATGAGAAAGCATGCGTTTATACCAGGTCTCGAAAGTAACATCGGGTCTAGGCCAGGTCCGAATTGGGTGAGCATGGGAGAGAGCAGAAAGATTTAGCGGTTCGGAGAAGGGAAGGCCAGAGGAAGCAGGAAACTGTTGAGCCAACGGGGTCGTTGCAATGGTCTCAGCATCAACAAAAATAGGGCCAAGGGCGCATTGGGCGAATTCTTCATCCAAAGTATGAACACCAAAGACGCCCACAGAATCAGAGTCCAGCACCGTCTGATAATCGGCAGAGGTCGAAGCATCAGTTTTCGGGATTGAAGAGGAAGAAGCCATGAGGGATAAAGAGTTCAATATCACAGAGAAAGGCAAAGCGGTAGAAGAAGTAAAGTTTGAAAACTGAGAAAAAATGAAACATTATAGCCAAACAAATGACAGGTGTCACGATAGAAATCACCAAAAGGCGAAACGGCGGGAAAATAGAAAGGGATGAAGTTTGCCCTAGACAGGTGTTCAAATGCGATTTGCTGCGAGTGACGTGCTAGGAAAGGGGACATCGCAGCGACGCCAAAACGGCTCCTGAATAGGCCTCATGATGAAACGTGGAAGAAAAGGTCACGCATTTATTGCAGATAAGATGGGTCTCAATGAGACTCCAAAGGGCGGCGCAACAAATTAGGAAGAAAGGCTCGTTCCCTCGCCCTACCTTCACAAATTCGGTCTCAATCCATTCGGCCAAACTCAATGCCTTACCTTCGGCCTACAGAATCGGCCAATGACAGCTGTCGGCATTAAACTCTACAGAGATTATTGCCCAAGCTCAGCCATTATTGATGCTGGTAATGGCGACAAAACTGATGTGACAGGATCATCAGGCCACAGGCTCACTTTGGGCAGAAACAGACCTTAGGCAGAGGACCTCCAACCGATCGTGCAACGCGTGGAAAGACCCTTCACGTGCCAACAATACCCGTTTTAGAAACATGCGCAACAGGAAGAGGAAGGGGCAAATTGGAAAGCTTCTCACCATCTATTTAAAGACCGACCTACCTCACACCACTACGACCAAGTTCACCATAGCTAAGCAGAATCTCAAAAATGAAGAAAAGAAGATCGTGGAAAGTAATGAAATTTAGGCCACCAAAAGTGAAGGTCCCTATAGAATAAGGTGTGAAATGGAATTTAAAAAGGTTCGCTAGCGGCCATCCACACAGAGTAAGGTGTAAAATGGAATGTAAGGATGTGGATGGACTATGTCCGTTGGCGACAATTGTCCGAGAACCTCTGTGCGGAAGGTACTGCATCCCCCAGGTGGTGAGTATGTCACGCTTAAGCTTACCCACTCGGGGCATGCTGCTTACATGAGAGTACGGGTTCTCTGGACTAAGGAACCAGCCATACGATGGGCTGGTCTTTCGAAGGGCGAAAGGGAATTGATGTCAGATGAACCCTCAATTGGAGTTGTGACCTTCCCTGAAATGGGGGAAGCAATGACCGGCAAAGATCGCCTCCGTCCCCTCCAGGGTGATGGTTTTCCCCAGAAAGAAAGAACCAAATAGTTGGTCAGACGGGAATGAAAAGCATCTACAGCAATAGTCGTGATTATCCAACTGAATTTGCTACAGACCAGGAGTGAAGGAAGAACGAACCACAACAAAAGATGGAATTCACCTCGATCGTCCCTCTCAGTTCAATCGAGGTAAATTTGGGGGACAATTGTTGGCTGATAAAATCCCCGTAGGGCGAATTCGTCCCAGAACGAGAAGAGGTGCGAAAAGAAGAAGGGCAATAGGCGAAGAGTGACAACAGACTTAGAACGATCGAGCCAATCACCAGAACAAAAACGTGCGATGCAGTTATCTTCACTACCAAAGCAGTTGAGCGGTTGTTCCTCCACGATCAGACAGTTAAGGCACATGACCCAGCAGTTACAAGCACTACTCAGAACTGCAGAAAAAGATGGTGGAACTGCTTAAATCGGTTATCAAGCGGCACTATAAAAGCTCGCCTATCCCAAGAGGAAGAAAAAAACAGAAAAATGAAGACTCAATCGAGCATATTTTATCTTTTCATTTCTTAGCTTGTAACCTAGGACTGTAACTTGTGTGCTTGTGCCCCTTGGAGGCTTATTCACTTGATTCAATACACCCCTTGCTGGGACTTTGTCTCAGGAGGTTTGAACCTTACACGCTCTTTTTCCCTGCATGCGTAAAACCTGCGCAAACAAAAATAAAATAACGATTTGAGTGAAAATAAAAGAAGTTCAATTGATTTTAGTGATTGAAGATTTTTAAATTGAAATGCAATAACAAATTAAAGTGTTGGGTTTGGAGGATCCACTCTTAATATTTCAAATATAAAGAAATCTTAATTTTTATAATATATAAATTATCATTATATTTCAAATATTAAGAGTGGATCCCCTAAACCCAATACTTTAATTTATTATTATCATTATTATCCAGTCAATTTATTGCAGGTACTCAATTATGTCAAATATATAAAACCAGCCATGAAGGCGGTAACAAAGTTTGTCAATAATTAGTCCAGATTTAGATTACTCTCTCATATTATATAGGGTAAAGTATTAATTGTGTCAACTAAGATTTGATTGTCTATAGCAAATCAAAACACCCTCAAATATAATAGAATATTAGTCTTCAGATTATAATTCATATATTATAATATAAGTAAGATTAATTTATGTTTTCATATTAAGAGTTTCACCCTTTACCCCAGAAAAAATGAAATTAGTCACTCATGCTTTAAATAAAAACACACATAACTTTATTACTAAAAGAAAAAGAAATTACAACAAAGCTTGAAAATAAAACACATAAGACACTTCTTCCAAATTCTTCAATAGAGAAAATGAAAGAAGCATGAAGAAAATGAGAAGTGAGCACCTCTATTTATAGTAGAAGTTCTCATCTCTCAATTATTAATTACAACTTTCCAAATCAAATACAAACAACAAACTTTTACTAATTTCTTTCTTTTCTTTTTCTTTTTTTGACTTTTGATTTTTTTGTTGATCATTTAGCAAACATTTGTCACAATCTACTTAAATTGAATTGAGAGATTTATTTATTTATTTTATTTATTTTTTATTTTATTTTCTAATAATTAAGATTACATGCACCATACAAGAATTCTTCATCAATTTCAACCTTGAAAACCTTAGAACTAGAAACTCTTGTCAACAGCAAAGTTGTAGATATTTGAATCTTCTTTCATCTGGAACTTGAATCACTTCAATCCGACATCGGATTAAAAAGTAGTCAAAATACGACAATTGTGCAAAGTTGTAATTTCTAAAATTGTACAATGTTAGAACACCCTTTTGAGTTTATGGCCTCCAAAATCCAAATGTGAAGTCCATTTTTCTAGTTATGTATGCAAAGTATTATTTCACCTACATAAGAAATAAAAGTCACAATAAAAATTTATAAAACATAAATTAAACTATTATTTCATAAATGTGCTAAATTAAGGGGATTAATGAACTACAAGTGTAAAAGTAATTAATTTTTCTTTTAATAAATGTACATTTTTTAGTGTCCATCATAGAGTATATTGAGGATGAATCAAGTTGTGATACTGATCTGATCACATAAAGAGCGTAGATTTGGGGTTTCTAGAGAGTTTATAGAGCCTGACTCGATGAAGTCATTGTCTGAAAACTCGACCTAGTTGAAGAGGGGCAAGACTGGTGTATATCATCCACTTTGGTGACCTGACCGAGGAACAAAGATGGGATCACAGGCCGACCTATATTAGAGTCATATGACATATGCCCTGATTGGGAAGATGTGATTTCGGAAGGCTAATGATGATGACGGGAAAGCAGCAGTTCACAGTGGTTGTAGGCCCTGCCAGCCGCCATAGACCGATGCAGTGTCAAGACAGTGGCAGAGTAGAGTCACCATAGGACGATGCAGTGCCAGGGCAGTGGGGGCAGAGCCGCCATAGGCCGGTGCAGTAGCAGAGAAATAAATAGATTTGATTGGCTAGATTGAGGGTGGTTGAGGATGGAAGAGACTGTAATGATGACCTTGTTACATAGGTTGACGTTAGAGTCAGTGGAATAGTGGATTTGAGAGCCTATGTAAAGGGGTTGAAATCACAAATTCAAGGATTAGTAATTTTTACATTTTCACTACTTGTAAAAGCCAAGAAGCTTCAAAACTAGAGATAGAGAGAGAAAGTTGGTCAGTTATCCGATCACTTGAAAGAATTATAACGGACTTCTGTTAGACCCGAGGTGTTTTATTACCGTACTAGTTCATTCCCCCACTTGTAACTCAGGTCGATCTTGACCCCGAGTAGTAATAAAATATCTTAATTTCTCTTGTTGACGTAGGTATGAGCCATTCTCCATTGAATCAAGTAAATCTCTATGTTTACCCTGTCTACTTATCAAGTTTGTGATGTTTCCTACTAACCAAATGAATTCACTGTTGATGGAGGTTTATTCAATGGGTAAATTTCCTATTTTTTCATTCAAATGAAAAATAGGCGTCAACAGTTGGCACCGTTTGTGGGGATCAGTACAAAAACAGCATAACATAATAAGACAATGGTAGGAGATGGGAATCATAGAGCTCCAGAGGTCTCGACGACAGGATTGATGGAGAAAATATAGGAACATTTACAGGTGGAAAGAGATGTCAGAGAAGATAGGGATACAACCCAAACCTTCCTAAAGGCTATGATTGAGAAGGTAGAGAGGTTAGAAAAGAAATCATAAGAGTAGGCTCGTGTGGGGCCCAGTCGTAGGAGGGAAGAAATTACTATTGGAAAAATAGCAGTGGGTGAAAAAGGGGAGTGAGAGGCCAGATGGAGAAACTCCCCACAAGGTCAGGTCAGTAGTCGTGGCCGGTGTTGCGCCAGTGGAGGAACCTCGGAAGAGGCGCGATAGCCGAATTCCAGAATCATCCAGCAACGGCCTCTGCTCTGGGGAGAGGGACCTGAGACGTTATCAGGAGCAAACGCATAAAGCCCCACGTGGGAGAAGATACCACGACAATAGAGGGGATTGACACACTCACAAAGTGGTTTTTTACTCCCAAGTATAAAAGTTTCGAAGTAACAAAATAACCTGGTAAGTCCGGGGCCGATCCACATGGAATAAATTTAATAGGACAAAATAATAATTCAACTAATAAAATAAAAAATAAAGGGTTACGAGATCCACTTTTGATATTTCAAATATAAAATAATTTTTACTTTTTATAAAATATAAATTATAATTATTTTCTAATCAATTTTTTTCATGATTACCAAGTATTAATTATGCCAACACATGTAATATGTCATGTCGATAATTAGTCTTGCTAATGTACTAAATATGCCAAAACATTTAGAATTATTTTGTCTATAACTAATCCAATTTTTTAATAGTCCACTCTCTTGCATTTATGAGATTCAAGTATTATATGTGCCTACCGGGGACTGTTTACAGCTAGTCAAGAGTCCTCTATAAATTATAATGAGTACGAATTTATCTGGGAAATAATCACAATTTATATAATATAATATAAATAAAAATCACATATATTTTCATACCACCAGCTTCATCATTTACCCCAGCATGATACAAATTAGCAGAACAAGATATAAATAAAAACATTCATAATTTTATTACTAAAAGAAAAAGAAGTTACGAAATAAAAAAAATACACACAAGAGCTCATCCCACAAAATCTCAAGAGATATCCATAGGAATTTTGCTGAAGAATGAGGTGTTGAGCATCCTCTATTTATACATGATGTCGAACATCTCTGTAAATTAATTGCTTGCATACATTTTGTTTGCTTTCATTTTGTATGCATGTATTTTATTAATTTTTTTTGTCATTGCATGCAAATTATTTGAATGCTTTGACAAATTATCCACCTTTCCACCGAAAGGTGGAGGCAAATTTATTTTTTTTATTTTTTTATTTTTTGTCTTTTCTTGTTTGATTTCTTGAATAATGAAAATTGCATGCTACATACATTAGCTTCTTCACCGATTTCGACCTTGAAAACCTCAGAACTAGAAAATCTTATAAGGCGTAAAGTTTTAGGTATTTGAGTTTTCTTCATCTGGAACTAGAATCGCCTCGATCCGATATCGGAATAAAAGGTTTTGGCCAAAAAATGAAAATTTCGCAAAACTAGAATTTTCAAAATTGTACATTGTTAAAACGTCATTTTAAGTTTCTGTCCTCCAAAATCAAAATGTCACGTCTATTTTTCTAGTTATGCATCCAAGTATTATTTCACCTACCTAAGAAATAAAACTATATAAAACATAGATTTAATTATTATTTTACAAATGTGTTAATTTAAGGGGATTAATGAAACTATAAGTGTAAAAAGATTACTTCTCTTTATTAAATGTATACTTTTTAGTGTCCATCACACCTCCCCAACTAGCTTATTACTAGTCCCTAGTAATTTAAGCGAAAATTAAAATCCAAGTTAGTAATTATGTTATTTCTTTCCAAATTATCAAATAAACAAATTCTCTTGTACTTTTACCATTCTTCCATACACCTATAAGACAAAGTATCAATCAATTCATTATACCCACAATATTCATAGGTCTTGTTGAAAAGAGAGAAATATTTTTATCCTAAATTTATATAAGAATTCACACTTTTGGCAATGGCGGTTTATTTATATACAAAAATAATTAATTTTTTGAATAATAAATCTTCGACCCTTGTAACAAGCTTTGGGTCATTGACTCCCAAACTAGTTGGCTTAGGACAATATGTATTAAGACATCCCTACAGACTTAATTGCTCGGATCTCAAATGATAAAAAAAAAGTGTCTGATTTTCTTAAGCTTTCTCCTTAACCCATTTAACGAGGTTTGGGCCAGTGACTCCCAGACCAGTTGGTCTTAGGGTACTAAGTGTTAAAATACTTCTACGGACTTAATTGATCGAGTTAGAGAGGCTACAAAATCAAACTTATTCACACTTTTTTTTCTTTTCTTTTAAACTCAAACTCTATCGTTTTACGCGAACAATCACTGCTTGTTGAGGAAAGATGTATGGTTACTAAGTAAAAGCTTGGTTAGTTTTTTTTCTTTTTCTTTTTACAATAAAAACACAAACTCCATTACTTTTAGGTGCTGCCTCCAACAAACAAGAGAACTAAATATTACAAAAATTTCACTTACAACCCATGATCATATGTTTCCATGTATGTTGATAATATCTGTCAAATGAGAATATGAAAATCAAATTTAAATAATTTTAAGGAGAATTCACAAAATTAATAATTTAAAAGGACATGAACAAAAATAAATTGTTAAGAAATAACATAAAAAAATAATTTTTTATTTTTTTACAAACAAAACAATATAATTTTTTTTAAATAAAATAAAAATAAAAGCATTCTAGTCAACTATCCCCTCCCCCAACTAAATTGAGACATGTTCCCCAATGTTTGAATAAGAAGAAGTAGAGTTTAGAAGACATTACCTGATTAGTGCGGTATTGACAATTAAATCTACAACACTGTTACTAAAAATAAAGGTTATAACTTAAAACAAGAAAATAAAATCAAAAGAAGTAAATTGAATGAAATTGTGATTGTGGCTCACATCTTCCTCTGGTTTTACGTCCAGTAACGGCTTGAACATCCTCTTGGGTCGAGGATATGCTTCCCATCCAATTTTCTTTTAAATTGGCAAACATTGTCTTTTAAAATCAAATTCCCGAGACTATAATTTAGTAAGTTTTTTTTTTTTTTACAAAATACTAAATACAAAAAACAACAATATATATTAAAAACACACAAAACAACACAAAGGTGAAAAAAATATAATGTTAAATTATTACTCTATCTATTAAATTTTATTCCCCGGAAACAGCGTCAAAAACTTGACACACTCGCAAAATGGTTCTTTACTCCCAAGTATAAGAGTGTCGAAGTAATAAAATAACTCGGTAAGTCGGAGGTCGATCCATGAGGAATAAATTTAATAGGATAAAATAATAATTCAACTAATAAAATAAAATACTATGGATTAGGGGATCCACTCTTGATATTTCAAATATAAAATAATTTTAACTTTATATAAAATATAAATTGTAATTATTTTCCAATCAATTTATTTCATAATTACCAAGTATTAATTATGTCAACACATGTAATCTGTCATGAGTCCTGCCAATGTACTAAATATGCCAAAACATGTAGAACTGTATTGTCTATAACTAATCCATATTTTTAATAGTCCACTATCTTGCAATTATGAGATTCAAATATTATGTGTCAATCGGTGACTGTCTACAGCTAGTCAAGAGTCATCTATAAATTGGAAAGAGTATGAATTTATCTGGGAAATAATCACAATTTATAAAATATAATATGAATAAAATCAACTTTGTTTTCATACCACTAGCTTCATTCTTTACCCCAGCATGATACAAATTAGTAGAACAAGATATAAATAAAAACACTCATAATTTTATTAATGAAAGAAAAAGAAATTACAAAAGAAAAAAATACACACAAGAGATCATCCCACAAAATCTCAAGAGAGATTCATGAGAAATTTGCTGAAAAATGAGGTGTTGAGCCCTCTATTTATAGAGGATGTCGAGCATCTCTACAAATTAATTGCTTGCATACATTTTGTTTGGTTTCATTTTGTATGCATGTATTTTATTTATTCATTGCATGTAAATTATTTACATGCTTTGACAAATTATCCACCTTTCCACCGAAAGGTGGAGGTAAATTTTTATTTTTATTTTTTTTGTCTTTTCTTTTTTGTTTTGTTGAATAATGAAAATTACATGCAACACATATTTAATTCTTCACCAATTTCGACCTTGAAAACCTCAGAAATAGCAAATATTAAGAAACATAATTATAGATATTTGAGCCTTCTTTCATCTGGAACTGAAATCGCCTCAATCCGATATCGGAGTAAAATTTTATGGCCAAAATACGAAAATTATGCAAAGTTGAAATTTTCGAAATTGTACACTGTTAGAACGCCCTTTTAAGTTTCTAACCTCTAAAATCCAAATGTCACGTCCATTTTTTTAGTTATGCATCCAAAGTATTATTCACTTACATAAGAAATAAAAATCACAATAAAAATATATAAAACATAGATTTAATAATTTTTTCACAAATGTGCTAAATTAAAGGGATTAATGAAACTATAAGTGTAAAATGATTACTTTCTCTTTATTAATTGTATATTTTTAAATGCCCATCAGAGATTATGAGGAACCATCCAGCAGAGGGCAAGAGGATACCGAAAGCCATTTGCGGGATTGGTTACAATGGGAGATAAGGAGATGAGAGATGAACACACAATAAGGTGCTCGAGATGATCAAGATATGGAAAAGGTATCCCCATTCACAAAAGTGGTGCTGGAAACTGAATTCTTGAATAGGTTCTCTATGCCTACGATGAACATTTACAAGGGAAATACAGACCCTAAGTCCTATGTTGAAAAGTTCATCTTGCTGATGGAGATCCAATGCGTGGTCGGGGAAGCAGCCTGCAAGGTGTTCCCACTGATCTTGGAGGACCGACCAATTTATGGTTCAAGAATATGACCCCTGGGAGTATTAGTAGCTTCTCTCTGTTGAGAAAGTCATTTGTACATCACTTCAAATGAGCGTGCGCGCCTAGGAAGATAGTTGGATCGCTAAGGACAATAAAACAGCATGACGATGAGCCACTGAAGAACTTTACAGATAGATACCACAACTTAGTATTGGAATTGGGGGCGTATGAGTCCCCGAAATAATTGGAGAACTTTAAGAAGCAGTGAGGGTTGGGAGATTGTGGTCCCACCTCAGGATTCATGAGGTACTAGATTACGCAATAGCCTTAGAACATGCTAAAGGTTTATGTTGTTAGAGGAGGAAGAGAAGATAGCCCGAGGAGGTATAGCTCGGGAGAAGAAAGAATCAAGGCCATACATTTATCGAGACGATGGCAGTAAATGAAGGGGACCAGACTCGAGATGGTAGAAATTCAGGCCTATGACTTAGGGCAACCCAGCACCCGAGAGAATGCCCTCGATTAAGGTTGCACATATCACGCGGCACGGTGTACATGGCCCTTAACAAGCCTTTATCCCATCTAGCTCGAGATATACGTGACAAAAGGTTGTTGACAGAGACCGACCCTAGAAGATTCTTCATTGAGAAAATGGACAATAGAGCCTATTGTGCGCAGAGACCGATGTGCCAGTTCCAGGGACCAGTATGCCAGTCTATAAATTTAAATAGCTATATAAATATATCCTTTGAGGATATAAGTGCATGACCTACTAGATTACTTACTGGTATGGAGACCGGTATAGTTCAGATCATTTCCAGAGAGCATGTCTATCCTAGGTAGACCGATTTGCTGATCGATGTGCTCAAGTCCGATTCTAATAACAGTGCAAACTCCAAACTGACTAGTATAAAAGATCGGTATAGAGTAGCTCAGTTCCAATAATGGTGTAAAGCTATCCAAAACAGAGTATGGACACCGATATTCCGGTATCAAGGGCATGTGTGCTGGTCATAGTGCAGAAAACTCAGGATTTGAATATTAAAACACTATGCACATGACCCAAATATATTTTATGAATGTGCATGAGTCTTATGGGCTTAGAATACTTGAATTATCAACTCACTTATATTGAGAGTCCTAAGCTATAAGACATCACTTGATTTCTTCATTTGAGCTTCAGTATTCACATTCATTTTACTTCGACATCTTTTTGTAATGCTTTGCGAATGCGTCGAAGTTGCGAATGTTGCTTCATCAAAATCTTTCATCAAGTACAATGGCGCTTACAATCTCCATTTTTTATGATGGCAACCTTTAAAATTTATAAGCTTTGAGAGTCCGAAACTTATCATCAATATAGCTCCCTCTCAATATGTGATCCCCCCTCAATATGTGATTGCTTTATAAACACTTAGAAGGACATATTAGAACACAATTGCTCCCCATCGATATAAAGGTTGGGGTCACACAAGTTTCACAAGTTTTATCTCATCTATGAATATCTCCCCATTTTCCATTAACAAAAAGAGCGAATGAGCAAAAATAATACACAAGGAGATATAGACCAACATGTGCATATAACATTTACAAGTTTCTCCCTTATTGCCATAAATCCAATTGTTCATGCATAAATATTCATCAAAATATATTCAAGTTATACCAATATCCATGCATTTCATTATCAACCAAAAAATTATCAATGGCAAAGCATATCCGATGCAAATAATCCATAAGGATCATAATGTCATAAATATGCAATAAATCCAATGTGATACCAATAGTGATTAAAAATACAATCAATGTAAGAAATGTAGGTGAATATTATAAATTTGCCTTAAATTTTTAATTTTTGAGAAACTTTAACGATTCACACAAGTTATTGATTAACTCAATGAGATCAATAATCACTTAAAACAAACAATTAAGATTAAATAAGGCAAATCATGCATCAGTTCATATAATTTAGCTCAAAATGCCCAATCAATAGCATGCTTCACAATTATGTCCAATTTATATAAAAAATTACAACATTCTCAAGTAGGGTGGAGGAAACGGTACCAATATTTTCGTAATCACATATTTTACCTTTTACTGTTATCATCAAGTGACAAAGCCATCATCCATGAAACTTAGTTATTTTTGAGGTTGTATTTTATATTCTTATTATTGAGCTCTTTCCTCACTTGTTGTGTTGAGTCTTTGGGATCATTTACATTTATTATTATTTTTTTCCCAAAGCTTCACCTACAAGATCATTCAAAAATATTTTGGTACCCAAATTTTCTTGGGTCTATGAGGGTTAATCTTGGTTCCTTTGGGAACCCATGCATTCACTTTTTCCTTCTTCTATATGTAATCAAATATTTTATGTCATTTTTATATTGCATGCATGACATGTGACATTTGTATCACTAGTAACATGTGTATAAGATGAAGTGAATGCCTTTACAAAATGATTTTTCAAATAAGTTTACTTGTTGTAAGGACTATATCCCAAACCCTCTCTTTTGAACACACATATTTGGGAGTCAAGTAACATTTTAAAATTTTTCTCTGCCAAAGTGAATTTGTTACTATTGAATGCAAATCAACAACCTTTTTATTTAGTGCAATAATTTCATCTTTCAAGATGTTGCACTCACAAGTTCTAGATGAGCTAGATGACATGCTAGACATTCTCTTTTCAAGTTTTAATTTCTCATCTTTTAAGCATACAATTTCTTTTTCATGCACTTTATTTTTCTCAATAATTGATGCATGAGTATGTAATAATGATGAATGCTCTTTTTTGAGTAATTTATGATTCTTAATGAATCATATAAATCATGCAATTTAATAAATATGTCAAATAATTCATCATATTCAGAAGAATCATGTGTTGGGGTTGGTGCTCAGAGTGCCAATCCACATCGTATTTATGTCTGATTCATGAATACGATCAATTCCTTTTTCCATAATATTACTGATTTATGGTTACACCTCTTGTTTTTATATACGTATTTGATCTGATTACGATTAGATTGAAACTAAATGTGGTTTAGTGATATGTATATATTAGACAAAGGCTCGATAATATATATTACAGTACACAGTTACAAATGTAGTTTGTAATTGACATTGGAAAGTGTCACTGCTAAATGTATATTATCAAATAATGTTCCTGGTCAAGATTTACTAACACAAGTCGGTTAGTCAAATCCGTTGAGACCAGTACAGTCGTATATCGAGACTTGGTCCGATAATTATCCCAATGAACCATGAGTATGGGGAGACTCGTATAGATGTGTAGGTGTTTATAGTGGTCAAACACTGAACGACTCACCGAAGATTCTTAATGGATGGTACACCAACTTCAATAAGAATCTTCTCGGGTTGAGTAGCATAGTGGTCCTTCGACTTGAGATACCATTATGGATGTATGAGACATCATCCACACTTAGATACAGTCACGTCACCGATCTATTTAGATCAGACCTCCGCCTGTTTGTTGGGTATGGACCGATCCTTGGGATATCATGTGTGTATCAAGATAGGATCCGTCAATTCTGTGTACAGAGCATAGGAAGTACATATGTGATTAGCAATCAGTTAAATTTGTGGCCACAGTATACTTCGGAAGTGAGTTCCGAATGTTATTTAGAGATTGGTAATAGATACGTTGACGGGATAATACCTATAGAGATTTGACATTTACATCTATATCTCTGGTATTATCCGGATACCTGTGACGGAGGGATTAAACATATGCAATGACCTCGACCTATATGATTCAGCTAGTTTATCCGTGGTCATCATAATTTACGGGTGGATAAATTATACAAATGAAATTGGATTTCGTGACGGATATGCCTGAATCTAGAGAGTCTCACTAATGAAATATACTCGTAGAGCACTAGGACAATAATATTCATTATTTATAAAGTCGTTTAAAGTTTAAACAAAAAATACATGTGTTGGGACCTAATAGTCATTTCCTAATTTTTGTGTATTTGCATTTAATGTTAGATTTTATGAAATACACATTAATTAATGGTCAAATTGAGATATTTGACTAATATCATAAAATAAATATGTATTTGATATTTAATGTAAATATAATACATATATTTAATATATTTGTATTTAAATAATTATTTAATTATTTTAATTGTTAAATGATTAAATTAATTGAAATATAAATATCTTAAAGTTTATGATATTTTTGGAAATGCTTTAGTTGCTTTTGTTGACTTATTTGAAATCATTAAAGTTGTAATGATGTAAAGTTAACAAGTTGAAAATGCATTTAATGAAAAAATATATATATCTTGATATTTTTAATACCTAAAAATTCGGCCAATGCCTTATTACAAGGTATAAATTATTTCTTTCATTTTAGGGTTTGATCAACTTCAAAACTCTTATCAAAAACTCCATTCAAGAAGACAAAAGAAGCTTGAGAGAAAGAAAAAGAAAAACAAAGAAAAACTTGGATTTTAGTAAGTTTCTTCAACTTACTATTAGAGAGGAAAATGTTCCTTGAGTTCTAGGCTACATACTATGATGTTATCATGTTTTTATATTCTTTATTCTTTGTGTTTTTGTTGGATGGAAGTTTGAGGATAGGGTTAATGCATGTAAAAGGTCATAGAATACTTCTAATATGTTAACAAGCATTCTTTTGATGGTTTGAGAAACTAGTTGCCATTCTAGAGTTATTGACCCACTCTTAAATGACCTAGATTTGTTCTATAGTTATTTCATTGTGGTGAGGCTTGATTGGTGTGGAAGAAACTTGATTGAAGTGTTGGATTTAATTGATTTGGTCAAATTTGTCCAATTTGTTGAAATTGAAAAATTAGGGTTTAAGACCTCTAAATTTGGGGCTTTTAACTTATATTATGTATATGGGTGTGTATAAGATGCATATAAAATATTGGGCTGATTGGATTTCATCTTCATGTGTTTTGAACATAAAATGTGCAAAATGCACAATTTGCCCACCAATTGAGGCTCACGACATTTGGACAAAATTTGGGGTTTTTTTGTTGTAATTTGAATTTTGATATGTAGGACATGTTAAATTCATATTAGAAATGATTTAGAATCATCCAAAATTATTTTGAACAATTTAGGACTAAAATGAATAAAATGCAAAGTTTTGGGGCAATTCGGTAATTACACAAAAACTTGATTTCATGTGTAATTTTCATAATTTGATAATTGGGTAATTAAATAAATAAGTTTATTTAATTGATTCGAGAAAAAATTTTGAAATCGAAAATTTTAATTTTCTGCGTTACCGATTTCCGCCATAAAACCCCAACAAAATGTTATCAGAGCGAGTCTGATTCTTGGCCCCTGATATGATTAGCCCTTTAAATCTAATGTCTGTTCTTGTCTTTGCTTCATACATGCATGCTTTAATTTAATTTGATTAAATTTGAAGTGTATGACACTTTATGGAATATCCCCGCTTAATAAGGTTTTAAAGTAACTAATATTTGGAATACTTGTTTCTTGGTCCGTCTTGTCAATACGGTTTATGAATATTTTTCCGTGACTACATCCGAGATCGTGCCTCTGCTGTGAGGGTGTAGCCGATAGAGATTTATTTATGCTGGATGTATATCAGATACTAGATAAATTCAAGCAAAAGCTGAATCATGAACGTGCCCTAGCTGTCAGGGTTACGCAAGTAGCTTGAGTTTATCATTGACGAGTTTAACCTTGGTACGTCTCCTTGTGGACCTGCCCTAGCAGTGACAACAAGAAACGACCAGGACCGGGAACCCAGGAGTCACTATTGAGTGATTGACAAATGAGTTGTCTACCTGATGAATATACGTAGGCGAGACCGTGCCTCTGCTGTGAGTTGAAATATATTCATGGGGTCCACTTCCCATTATGGAATTCGATTTAATTATTGAATTCTCTTTTTTTTTCTATTGGGGATTACAGTATTACGTAAAATAATAGGAGGCACTGCTAAGTTTAAAATATTCCATAACTTAGGCAGTGTGTATTATTATGGAAATTGCCGCTTGTTTGTTTCCTTATTATGTTGTTTATAGAATTGAACTTTTATTCACTGCACACATATTTTGATATGTTATCTGACTTGACTCTTGGTTGCAGTTATTCTAGAATAGGTTCTAGATACTATTAGACTGAGATATTTTTAGATTGGTATAAACCATCGGGAACTGTTGTTCCTTTTTTCTTGAAAAAATAAGATGGTTAATGACTTAGTTTCTAAGTCATGATAGATAATCTAGATAGATATCCCTTTTAGGATATTATTCTGTAGAGAGAATAGTTTCTGGTGCAGTAAGAATTGACACGAATAAGTTCATGTCTCGAGATTCTTGACTGGCATTAAGAAAGCCTCATTATGTATTTGTTTATCTAGTAATAATGTTTCTTAGCTTTAATGACCTTTAGAGGCAATGTGTCTGACACAATTTGCTAATCAGTTATTTGCAATTGTTGTGAATAATTGAATGCAAATAGTAAAGCTAAAGAAAGGAGATGCGTATAGTTGTGTATAGAAAATATCGATTTTCACAATATTACAACTATATATATTGGATATCAGATCTCCCGTCTAGTTATTTAAAATATTAGTTAATGATTGTTTTGATATTTGATATCGGAACTTGCGACTATTGGATAGTTATTTGTTCTTATAAACAATTGTTATATATTTTAAATATAACTAGTAGTGTCATTGACGTAGAGATAAACATTAAGAAAAATTATTCGGTAAAGTAAATAATTTAGAACGGTGCTTTATGAGATTTTATCACTTAAGCATTTTATGTTTATTCCGTATGGTAAAGGATGGTTTGATACGAGATCACACCACATATCCTTATCCATTTAATGAATATTGTATTCGGAAAGGTGATTAAAATCTCGTTTAACCAATGATTTGTCATTGGACCACCAGATTTATTAAACTGATACATTATATGTATGTAGTTTAATGAATTGTAATTGCTTAAGGTAGTTTTCCTTACTTTGTAACTTAGTTTATGAATTATCATAACTTAGTTATGTGTTTCTAAAGGAACACATATTGAACGTCTTGAAAGTATCAAGAACTATCAATCTGTTCTGATGAAACGTAGATTGAACATTTTTGACTTGTTCAAATATATTCAATCTGAAGTTTTTTGAGAACTCTATCCTTAAAATTCATTTCATGTCTTTGAACTGTTCAAATATCTTTGATACGATCAAACATATGAATTTAAAGCAATTAGTTCTAAGGTTATTCAGTGAATATGATCATTATTCAATATTATTCTTCCACGATTTCATCTTGATGGAATTGAGTAGTTGGAGCAGTCGAATCTTATATGATTTGATTCGTTTGATATTGAATATTACCGAAGTAGTTTCAATACTCTTGGGGATATGCTCCAATAACACTAGTTCATCTTTTTAATTTAGGTTCCATTAATTTCTACAGTTACATATACGTATAGGTAGAAAATCTGAATCTTGAAAAGTTTGAGATTTGAATCTTTCTTTTATATAATAGTTATATAATAAAAATTACTTACACCTCGAAGGTATAAGTAAAAGATTATCGTTTATTTTGTTTAATAGAATATTGTATTCTATTTGATAGAATATCTTCCCTACGAGCTTAAGTAATAAAATCGTTTTATTACTTGGTGTGTAACATCAGATGTTAACCATTGTAGAAAAGACTTGACTTATTGAAGTCAAATGTGAGAATGATAAACTATAATTGGAACTACGTAATTAATAAGATGAAACAACCCTTATGCATCTTCCGTACAAGTCCAATAGGATGTTAGAATCATTTACAAGTATTTGATACTTAATGGTTCTATTGTTTTCTTATCGAAGAAAATTATCCTATAACTTATGATGGAAGCGATATTTGTTATCGATTCTGGAAGTTAAACATTGAACCATAGATCTTACATTGTTCGTAGCTTACTACGATCAAGTTTTGAACTTGATTAAGCTTTCATTATGAATTAGTTCATAAAATGTGCTAATTGTTTGCGCAGCGAAAGCAGTGTGAGCTTATTAAAGGTTTGACCTTTACGGTATGACAGTGAGAAAAGTTATACTCAGCAATCTATTGTAGATTCTTAGAAAACTTATCTCTAGTCAAGTTAATTGAACAATTAAAGATATATTGGTTAATGTTGATATTAAACTGTACATTTTAGCTAAAGAATGCAAAGTGGCATTTTTGAATGACTTATTCAGATAAGTGATCATTTGTGATTTCTTTGTTTGAAGAGTTCATTCTGGAATGGCCCTAGAGTTTGTATTCTGCTGAGATCATAGTTTAGTGTGCTAGCTTATAGAGCCTATTGTAGACTCGGATAAGTCTTCCGGAAATCTGTGTTCTCTATTTTTGATATCAGTCAGATTGTCTGATCCTCTCAAAGTATATAGAATACATATGTGATTGAAGGGTTAGTGGGAGCATACAAATTACTTTTTAGTGTTATATATCATAACAACATTATCATTATTATAGTAATAATGAAATATTTGTGAGGTAAAATATTTACCTAAGTCTTCTTTTCTCCGTGAAAGCAGTGGGAGTAGTCTATGTTATATTCGATATAATGTTTTATATAAGATATAAAACTAAGAGACTTGTGAGATGCTCCTATTAGTCGTACATTAGATATGATCTGATAAAATGACACAACAAGACTATCTGTATGACAGTTAGTATAACTGTTGGACAGTTATTGTGTGTCTTATATACTGTATTCATCATTCGTAAAAGATGATTCCTTTTTCGAACGAGATATTGATTAGAATGTCTAATCAATATTATGTATCATAGGATGATGACATAATGAATACTTCATTATGTACGATTAAGATATCAATTTAATCGTAATTGTTACGAGTTATTCTGATAATATATAGACCATTGGATAGATCTTGAAACATGTTCTTTATGATCTTTAAGATATTAAGAATGAGTTTCTTAATTCATGGAGCATTAAGTCTGCAACAGTTTGAGTCATATTAGTTTTGAGTCTAATTATGATGATAGACTGTCTACGTCATAAAGAGTCAGAAAAGATGCAGTGAGAGTGTCACAGAGGATTCTACTATTTCAGTGGAATTAGATGCAACTTATGAAGTATTGACTTATGAAGTTACATAGTGACCTTATAAACTAGAAGTTTTGTATTGATGTTGTGTTTACGGTTGTCTGCATAGTATTTTGGATTTGATCCCTAAATACTTGGACAGCTGTAGCACAATACTGATGTAGCATCAGAGTCATATTAATGTATAATTTAAATTCTACAAAATATGAATGATGCTGGCTATGGGAAACGATTGGGTTTGTTTGACAAACTCAATATGTTATAGCGAACCTACTTTTTGTTGCCTACCTCTTAAGTGCTAGGTGAGCTTTTGAGAGCCATGAGTATACGATACACATTGAGATGTGTATATGATACCGTGGATTGGCACAAGAGCAAGTGGGAGAAATTATTGGGGTTGGTGCTCAGAGCGCCAATCTGCATCGTATTTATGTCTGATTCATGAATACGAAATTTCTTTTTCCATAATATTACTTATTTATGGTTGCACCTCTTGTTTTTATATACGTATTCGATCTGATTACGATTAGATTGAAACTAAATATGGTTTAGTGATATGTATATATTAGACAAAGGCCCGATAATATATATTGCAGTACACAATTACAAAGGTAGTTTGTAATTGACATTGGAAAGTGTCACTGCTAAATGTATATTATCAAATATTGTTCATGGTCAAGATTTAATAACACGGATCGGTTAATCAAATTCATTGAGACCAGTACATATCGTATATCGAGACTTGGTCCGATGGTTTATCCCAATGAACCATGAGTCTGGGGAGACTCGTATAGACGTGTAGGTGTTTATAGTGGATAAATATTGAACGACTCACCGAAGATTCTTAATGGATGGTACACCAACTTCAATAAGAATCTTCTCAGGTTGAGTAGCATAGTGGTCCTTCGACTTGAGATACCACTGTGGATGTATGAGACATCCTCCACACTTAGATGGCAGTCACGTCACCGATCTATTTAGATCAGACCTCCGCCTGTTTGTTGGGTATGGACTGATCCTTGGGATATCATGTGTGTATCAAGATAGGATCCGTCAATTCTGTGTACAGAGCATATGAAGTCCATATATGATTAGCAATCAGTTAAATCTGTGGTCATGGTATACTTCGGAAGTGAGTTCCGAATGTTATTTAGAGATTTCTAATAGATACGTCGACAGGATAATACCTATAGAGATTTGACGTTTACATCTATATCTCTGGTATTATCCGGATACCTATGACGGAGGGATTATACATATGCAATGACCTCGACTGTATGATTCAGCTAGTTTATCTGTGGTCGTCATAATTTACGGGTGGATAAATTATGCACATGAAATTGGATTTCGTGACAGATATGCATGAATCTAGAGAGTCTCACTAATGAAATATACTCGTAGAGCACTAGGGAAAATTTTATAAATAATATTGATTATTTATAAAGTCGTTTAAAGGTTAAACGAAAAATACATGTGTTGGGACCTAATAGTCATTTCCTAATTTTTGTGTATTTGCATTTAATACCTAAAAATTCGGCCAATGCCTTATTACAAGGTATAAATTGTTTATTTCATTTTAGGGTTTGATCAACTTCAAAACTCTTATCAAAAACTCCATAAAAGAAGACAAAAGAAGCTTGAGAGAAAGAAAAAAGAAAATAAAGAAAAGCTTGGATTTTAGTAAGTTTCTTCAACTTACTATTAGAGAGGAAAATGTTCCTTGAGTTCTAGGCTACATACTATGATGTTCTCATGTTTTTATATTATTTATTCTTTTTTTTTTGTTGGATGGAAGTTTGAGGATGGGGTTAATGCATGTAAAAGGTCATAGAATGCTTCTAATATGTTAACAAGCATTCTTTTGATGGTTTGAGAAACTAGTTGTCATTCTAGAGTTATTAACCCACTCTTAAATGACCTAGATTTGTTCTATAGTTATTTCATTGTGGTGAGGCTTGATTGGTGTGGAAGAAACTTGATTGAAGTGTTGGATTTAATTGATTTGGTCTAATTTGTCCAATTTGTTGAAATTGAAAAATTAGGGTTTAAGACATTCTAAAAATTTGGGGCTTTTCATTTATGTTGTGTATATGGATGTGTATAAGATGCATATAAAATATTGAGTTGATTGGATTTCATTTTCATGTGTTTTGAACACAAAAGGTGCAAAATGCACAATTTACCCACCAATGGAGGCTCACGGCATTTGGACTAAATTTGGGGTTTTTTTGTTGCAATTTGAATTTTGATATGTAGGACATGTTAAATTCATATTATAAATGATTTAGAATCATCCAAAATTATTTTGAACAATTTAGGACTAAAATGAATAAAATGCAAAGTTTTGGGGCAATTCGGTAATTACACAAAAACTTGATTTCTTGTGTAATTTTCATAATTTGATAATTGAGTAATTAAATAAATAAGTTTATTTAATTGATCTGAGAAAAATTTTGAAATCGAAAATTTTGATTTTCCGCGTTTCCACTGCGTTACCGATTTCCGCCATAAAACCCCAACATCATGTGCATTTTCTTCATCACTTTCAATGAAGAAATCATCATCCTCAATTGCCATAAAGATAAGTCTTTTTGCCTCTCTTCACTATCTTCTTTGAATGAGCTAGAGTCTATATCGCTCCAAGTTGCCTTCATTTCTTTCTTCATGAATTTTCCCTTGAATTTTCTCATTGGGCAATCGGCAACTATGTGACCCGGTTTCTCGCACTCAAAACAAGTGATTTTATCCTTTTTATACTTCCTTGGCCAATTGTCCTCTTTCTTCTCATCCATTCGAAACTTTCCTTTTGACTTCTTATATTTGAGGAATTTCTTGAAGCTATTTGTCATATATGCCAAGTCTTCATCATTATCATCTTCATCACTTGAGCTTTCCCTATCTTCTTTTCTCACAAATGATTTAAGGGCTATTCGCTTATTATTTTTCTCTTTTTCTTCCTTTAAATCCTTCTCGATCTCCATCTCATACTCTTTGAATCTGCCGACCAAGTCATCCAATTTTAAGGTTTTGACATCATTAGATTATTTGATGGTGGCGGTGCAAATTCTATACTCCTTAGGAAGAGACCTGAGGATCTTATTCACTTGATCACTTGAGCTAATATTTTTTCCTAAAACACTTAGTTGATTTACAATCATGGTGAACCTTGAAATCATCTCCTTAACATCTTCATTGGCTTCCATCTTGAAGTTATCCAACTCGCACATGAACCGATTGATCTTGGATTCTTTAACTTGACTTGTGTCATCATTAACCATTTCTAATGACATCTATAACTCATCAGCAAACTCCGGAAGTTTGTTGATTTGACTACGATCAATTGCACAAAAGAGATGGTTGAGAGCCTTTGCAGTGTTGGAGGCTTCTATGTAGTCCTCATCGATCATTTCGGATTGCGGTCTTGGAAATTGCACACCGTCTTTATCTTTTTTCATCGATATTTTTGGACTTTTTGTGACCACTTTGGATGATTGAATATCAACGGCAAGGAGATAGTTCAACACCCTAATCTTTCGATAATTGTAGTCGGTTTCGGTATAGAGAAAATGTATATTTGTTAACGCTCCCTCGATAAAGTTCATTGAAGTGTTGCTTGTAGATGCCATTTGAACTCTTCTCGGATGGTTAAGTCCTTTGTGAGAAGTCAAATCTCTGATACCAATTGAAACTACCTACAAGCAATATCAAATAACAACTATACCCAAAAAGAGGGTGAATTAGGTATGTGATAATATAATACAGAATTAAAAATCTTTATAATTTTAAGTCACTTAGTTAGTCGCTTTACCAATTAAGCTTAGTGTGTAATTTTCTCAATCACAATATTTTACAAATGTAAGATTCTAAAGTAATGTGCAATCTTAAAATAAAACTTGCCATAATTAAAAGAGTTTAGGGATAGAGAAAATAATATCGAGATTTATATCGGTTCGGCCAATAATGTCTACGTTTACTCCTTCAAGCCGCACTTGAAGCTTTCCACTATGTAAATATGAATCCACACATTATACCATAATTTTTTCGTGACTCACTCACAAACCAAGAGTTTTGTCCCTAGGTTCACTCCAAATCTTTACAGGAGAGTTTTATTACCTAGGCTTACTCCAAATATTTACACAAATTCATCCTTGGAGTATGCCCACTCGACAAAGGGATTCACAACAACAAGTGTTTGAAAGAATAGAAGGTTTTACAACACCGCTTGGGTACTCACGAAGTACAAAGAAGATTAAGGATGTGAGTTGCTAACCCAAGTAAATCCAAGCTCATTAAAAAATGTATGAAGATGTATGTTTATGAGCTTTTATGACCAAGATAGTGTATGATAAAGAAAATTAAAGAAACTCTCTAATTTGTCTTCTTAGAAAATGTATGAAGGTGTTAGAACTTGTCAAAAACTTAACAAAAATGAATTTTGATCTCAATTTATAGTGAAAAGCAAAACATGCTCTGTTTCAGTGGGGAGACCGATGTTCCGGTGTCAGTAACTGGTATGCCGGTTTGCAAATTTAAACGGCTATAAAAATATGGCTGTTGAGCATACAAGTGTATGACCTACCAGATCACTGACATGTATAGAGACCAGTATAGTTAAGACCAGTTCCAAAGAACATGTTTATCCCCAGATAGACCGGTTTGCAGACCGGTGTGCTCTAGTCTGGTTCCAGTAACAGTGCAAACTTTAGACTGACCAGTATGGAGTAGTCTGATTCCAGTAACGGTGAAAAACTATCCAAAGCAGGACAGGGAAACTGATTTGTCGGTATCAAAAGCCGGTGTGCCGGTCACAGTGCAGAAAACTCGGGATTTAAAGATTAAAACACCATGCACATGATCCAAATATATTTTATGAATGTGTATGAGTCCTTTGAGCTTAGAATACTTTAATTATCAACTCACTTACATTGAGAACCCTAAGGTATAAGACATCACTTGATTTCTTCATTTGAGCTTCAGTCTTCACATTCATTTTACTTCAACATCTTTTTGTAATGCTTTATGAATGCGTCGAAGTTACGAGTGTTCTATCATCAAAAACCTTCTTTAAGTACAATGGCGCTTACAACCCGCTTCTAGTACATTGACTCGATTAAACCCGACTTGCAATTTCTTAGGTCGAAATGTTATAGAATGGAAGCCATGCAATCAAATGAAGTAATTTTTTGCAACTCTTGAGAAAATGATATTTACACAATTCACAGCTTAAATGTACTAAAATGATCTAAACCAGGACCAATAATGCAGGTAGCTCATCCAAATTCAATGTGTATTATGCATGCGATGGTGATACTGAAAATATGCTTAAATGGGGTGTTAGACGAAACGCGTGGACTGGTTGAGGGATGGACACGACAGAAAGTTAGCTAAGCCAGAAATGATTTTAATGGCTGTATTTTAAGTCATGTTGTTGCTGATGATAATGGATTGTCCTTCAGCTATGTGGCAAATTGGGGCACATATATTTATGGGATGCATAATGGGGGCAATCTTTATTACTGTACCTTAAACTTTAATGAATTTGGTATAGTAATAGTGAGTGTGTCTCCACTCATAATTTAATGCTCATTAGGCATTAATAATATTGCCAATTTACTCTTGAACAGTTGCTATAGCGATCATGAGTTCGAATTTCGGAAAGAGTTTCTCTATGAAAAATGCGAGTAAGCTGGCGTACATCAACGT